>JAINUW010000071.1:0-128042 GCA_020205615.1 Panax quinquefolius
GCATGTGGTTCAAAACTTCTTTTATAAAAGCATTATAATTATATATCTTGTTTAAAGCGATTTTTCATATAAATTCAAACCCTTTATATATAGGTGTGAGCAGGGCCTGCATACTTTACTTCCAAATAATTGCATTGACTGATCCATGCACACACATTCATATAACGGATTTCTTGAAAGTATGGTGGTATTCGCTAGTGGTAGCGACCACCGGATGTGGAAGGGTACTAACACCTTCCTACCTTAATCAAGCCCTAGAACCCCGAAATGAATCTAGATTTCCACCAGACCCGTTTAGCGGTATCACATCATGGAGTCAGTATGTCTGGCCTTTCTCAATTCGTTGATTACTGACCGATTAAAAAACACCAGTATGAAGCGACTCTTAAAATTAATCGTCGACATTATACATATAGAGACCCTTTTGCATGTTTTTTCAAATAAATCTCATATAACATGAGAACACCCAAAAACAAATAAGCGAAAAGGGACAAATATAAAAATCGACAATCAGGTGTAGCGACTACTGCTGAGAGGACGCACCCGGTAAAGAGGGCTGCTTATTGTACTAAGCTTTCCAAAGTAGTTATATGCTTGTGTGTAGATGTTGCATTTACATTTCTGATAGATATTAATCTGAATGCATTTTACTTACTTCACTATAATATATCTATCTGTGATATTAGTGCTTTGAACGTATAAATACATTTTTATAGCGGTGAGGCGTATTTGTATGTAAATGTATGTTGTGTGGTTTCCTCCACGAGGAGGCTATCCTATGAGTGTTTGATTCTTTGGACTCATTAGGGAAATGAATTCCAATGAGGCTCGGGGAAAGGCATCGCAGATTACGCTCCGGTTGAAAGACCCGGTTAACTACTCGTCAGAGAGAGTAAGCGCGATGATCACAGGAACCGCCATTACCAGCTTGTGAGAGTAACCACCCCAGATAAATTCGACCTCGATAAACTAAGCATTGAAGGAAAAGTCTCTTCATGCTTTCCCTTTTCAATTACTTGTAAAAAGCATTTTGCCTTAATTTCATTTCCATGTTCATCTTTATGTAATGGAAAATATGAAGAAAATTTATGTCATCGTACCGTCTTGTCAAAATGACACCCACGTTTTTAACGGGGATAATATTCCTAAAATGGACGCATTATGATAGCATTTACATTATCCTAGGCCAAACTACATAAGTCTTTTGTAGGGAGAAGCAATTGGAACTTTTATTACTGCGCTCGAAAATCCGGAAAGGCCAAGAGCACTGCAGTAATCTCGTGTTTTCGCCGACCCGAGTGTACAATGCCGTTTCTCGAGAAGAATTTAATGGTTAAGTAAATAAATAAGTGCAAGGTTTGGTTGTCTGCTTAAAAATTGCATCGGTTTACCGAGAGTGCAAAGATGCCTGTATCGAGTCCTACACTGACGGAAAGGAAGCTGAGGTTTGGATAAAACAAAGTCGAGGCTTTCCAGTTGAATACTGACTTGATAAAGACCACGAAAACACCCGGCTCAGAGGAGATCCGGACATTGCATGATCGATCAGAAGGTCAACTGGAAATGGAAGAAGCTATTAAATTGCTCTCACCGAGATTGGAGACACATGGAAGTGTTTAAGTATCTTTGATCTTTGCATATTCCACGAATTCATTATCGGAGAAATTTAAAACACCTAACTTTGAAAAGTATGACCGGATTAGGGATCCTTATACACGTTTGAAGGTGTTTGTTGGGAACTTAGATCTTATGCGAAAGCGATAAACTTCGAGAATGTTTATTTGTTTCATTGGGTGACACCCTCACTACGCCTATGGGATGAGCGGTGCTCCTCATGGGGTGAAATTGAATCCCTCAAGTGTTAATGGATGCTCGGTTGGATAAAGATCAATGGATACAAGGCGGTATCACAAATTGTCTCTAATAAGCAGAAAAGAAGCGAACAGCGACTATCTTCCGTGAGTGATTATATCGGCAAAGGATCACAAGATCCTCTGACAAAAAAAATCAAGAGCCTACGGTGATTCTAAACAACATGACGGCTTTGAAAAAGATCATTGACAAGCGAAGATCAATCTAAAGGAAAATTCATCTCTGGCAGGAAGGCCGGTTTGTTGCGAGGAGAGTAATGACGAGGGGCGCTCTCAAATTACAGAAATGGATGGCGATGAATTTCCGCTGCTTATCAACCTGAGACAAGTAGAAAGCGGCAATTTTCGTCTGAGTTTATCAAAAAAACATCACAGCTTTAGATCAACCCATATCACGGTCGTTAAAGGTTTCTCACAACCTTTTTGCATACTCTACACCCTCGAGAAACATATAATTTAAACTAGCGACTGGTTTCACCTCCATTTCAAGCCGTTCATTCAATTTGGAGTTATCCACGAAGATAAGATTAAACCTTTCACACATCACGGTTTATCACGAAGGCGAGGATTAAACTTTTCTCGTTCGCGTTTGTCACGAAGAGCCGGGATCCAAACTTTTTACTGCCATAATTTCTCCCGATCAGCAGGATTAAACTTTCTTCTCCTGTGAGTATAACTGGCATATGGGATTCGTACTTCCTTAATTTGCAATTTGTCGCGAGGGGCGAACTAAATCGACCCTAATCTCCCCGATGCAAAGAATGCGTGAAGCAACCATATTCTATATGGCACGAGTCGCCCGATAAAAAGCAAACAAGCAAACAACAAAAACATTTACGCCTTTCTCCTACGTAAACAAAAACCACAAAATGCTTACACCCTTCTTCATTAATAAAGCTTCTTACACTGTCGCCTTTCACATTCAGCGTTGAACCTCTTACACCAAGTTTGAACTACACAGAGACCCTGATCTCCTCTTCAATAGAGATGCGTGGGCGGCCATTTATGGTTCGGTCTAGCCCCCTACCAAAAACAAAAATGCTTATCGAAGCGATCTTTGGGATCAAACTTCAATCCACCACATTTCCATGACTTGGGACCAAAGGGATGGAATTACCAACCTCTCCTCACAAATAGGGATTAGATTGAACATCTAAAGGCTGTGGTTGTGCCTCGAAAACCAACGCCTATCCGTGAGATGGAATTAACTAGGCTCCCTCACAAATCTGAGTACTTACATTGGTCGGCGAAGCTGATCACTAAACATGTGCATGAAATATCTGGCGGTCTAATAAGTAATATGATAAGTGAGATATCATACCGAGGAACTATGACTAATATTTGCCAGAAGTCTACCAGGCTTTATTATCGCTAAAAGTCTTATTAAAGACAACATTAAATGAAAATGTGATTAATGGCGTAGCTAATTATCCAAAGTAAGTAAATGGATAACTTGAATGGTAATCTAAGGAATATGACTAAAGTTTACTGACTTCACCCCCACTCAGGAATTACTGTCGAAGACACACGGAGTGTTGTGTTTTATCAAAACTAGCTACCCTTCTCTCTCTCGGTCTTAATGGTGGTGACAATTTGTGACAAAGAACACCATGATGATTATACGCACCTGCTCGGGTATGTATGAACATATCCTTTCGAGATCCACCCGTAAAAGAATAGAATAGAAAAGAATGCCCAAACTAGAATCAATCACACTAATAATACATATGAATTCCAGTCGAATAAGGATTTAAGCAGAAAGCTCTCAGATTAGGTACATGCATACGTGGTGCTTGAATATATATCTATTTTACACTGACTTATCTCTGATTGAAACCAGCGATCACGTATTGCCAATATATTGATTGTAAATCTACAATTTTTGTTGATATCATGTAAATTACCAAAATTATCATTAATGTCTTAGCGAGAATCATTAAGCATAAATATATAAAAGACAATTGTATGAATTACCCCTGACGAAGAGATAAAGGCAGTCGATTTAAATAACAAATGGTTCCATTATAACCTTAGAAGCGAATATTAGGTTCATAGCTATTGAATAAAATACAAATAGCTTGATAAAAGATAATATTTATGGGTTACGAAGTCAAAGGCGATAAATAGATAGATAAGAAGGAACTTTCTGTGAAGCCCTTGATCTCTAAGTGCGCTAAGAATCAAGCTCTCCGGTCAGGTGGCAGCTCATTGCTTCTTGATGCTCAAAAAGAAACCATAATTCTCCACTAATCTAGCTAATTTATATTTACAAACATTTATCTAAGAGAAAGTAAGAGAAATTATAGAGAAGAAAACAAAGCTAAGCTAATTAGCTTCTCTCGGATCTACTATCTATATTATGTATATATATCTCTTCTTGAGCCTCCCTTTCAATCTATATATCCTTTTCCTTCATTTCTAGGTGAGACAAGCCTTCTCTACAGGCACGAGAGGTGGCGCCCACAGCCTTGAACCCAGGCTTTAGTTGGCATTCTGGTATACATTAGTATAAGGAGGACACGGCCTCGCTCAGTGAAACCATAAAACAACTTGCATGTAACTGCAGTGCGAGGTGACATCCAGCGAGGACGGGATGGTGGCGTTGTGGCGTGAGCACAAAGCTTAGCTTTGGCGCCTGGCGTGGGTGGAAAAAAAATGACCGATTTGCTTTTGAATGTAAAAAAAGCACTATATAAAGCTTTCTGATCATCGAGTTAAAGCGTAATAACCTTTATATTTATATAAAACTACATAAAAACTATGAATTCAGGGCGATTCTTTAAGTCGTAAAGTATCAGATTAGCGGTATAAATCTCATTCATCAAATACCCCCAAACTTAAGTCTTTGCTTATCCTCGAGGCAAATATCTAAAAATCATTACAAAAAAGTAAAACACATGAAGAAATAAAACTATAATATAGTATCATGGCGTCCAAGCTTCAAGCTACTCCCGGAGATCGGGAATGACACGTATATGAATAATGTTTCAATCGAGTTCAAGCATAAGACTATATTTGATCCATTACATGTGTGTGTGAGACCAAGCGAATCACGACTAATTATAGCTCGAATAAGTTAGCGTAGTCGATTTTTAATACTAATATGCACACTCCATAATTTAAACATTCAATGATTATAAAGCCCCCAATCCGGTACTTGAAACCCGAACTCGGTGCTTCGCGATACCATTTCTATAAGCGGAATAATACTAATAATAATAACAATAAAATAAATAACAAACTTAATTTACATAATTATTAGAAATTACATCTCACGAAGTGCGAGAATCTTTAAACATTCATTACATAACTGATACGATATATATATATATATATATATATATATATATATCATTGTCTTAATAATATAAAACTATTACAAAAACTACCATAAATCTTATTTGGTTAGCTTTCCTTTTCCTTTGTTTTGCATGAGCCTTCTAGTTCTCCACACTTAGTGAAAACATTTAAATTAAGCGAGGATGAGCATTTGAGTGCCCGATAAGTAATGCAATTAAATATATAATTTGAAAGAATTTAAATATTTTCTTTATACTACCCTCTCTGATAAATCGATAGTTGTTAAGTAATGCAGGCCGATAATAATAACATAACAACCCCTCATTCAAAATTTTAAAACTACGTCTTGACTATAAATAGGGTTAAGGTGACATCTTATGAACATTATTTTTCATTTTGAAAAGGTTAAACAAAACTTCATCCCCGTAAATCGTCATAACTTACACAGCACGGAGGGTGATCGGCCCGATTGTACCTGTATTGATCAATCTACATGCAAAACGATGTTATCGTTCCTCTACATCCACCTTAGGTGTATAAAAAAGTTTTCCGTGTAAGGGATGTTCATACTTATTAGGAAATTGCGAACCATAGCAATTCGGTTGGATAATAATAAGGTTTTATCTTGTTGTGATAATCTATAATTCTATAATATATATATATATATATATATACGGGTAATTAAGAAAGGTGTATTAACATGTGATTAAATCTGATGATTATCAGTGGGGACACTTGTATAACCATTTATAGAAATTATGAGCGAATATATATACGAATTATCATATACTAACATGTTGATAATCGATGGCGTATATAATATAGGGTTAATAATCATACGATAATAATATAATTACGAAACATTCATTTTCATGTCCATTGCATAAAGAAAATGCAAAGGTAGGATACTTGCACAGTCTCTTTGCTTACAAAATCTGACTTAGTTTTATCTTTTATATCGCGACTATCATTAATCGGATCGTTCGTTCGATTAGAACGATATCTTATAACATATAGTCTTTGCATTTTGCGATCGACACATAACCTAATCACATTATCACACATGTTCAGCCGGTCGTTTAAATCACAAACAAACATTAACAATCAAAATATCTTGAAGTCGGATCGATTTACGAAGCATGCGTCGATTGTGCAAACTGACTTTATCGAGTGATTATCAGTCTAAGACTCTACACGAATTCAATATCCGTAATTATCGGTCGTATTATTTTAAATGACTTAATAATAATTTCTAAACATTTATTATAATTTTATCATGAATTTTTTAAACAGGAGATCGTTATCGAATGATTTAAACATTAAATAATTCTATTATCATTAATATTAAACTATTAATGAAACCATTGCATAAAGAAAATATTAAAATTATTTATAATAACTCAAAATACTTTTAAAAATTAATATTACCCTTAAATGATTTTAAAACATTTATAATCATTTATAAATAATTACCATTAATATTAAAATATTAATGTCTTATTCCTCATAATATTAAAAGTCATTAAGTATAACTTAAAATATTTTTAATTCATTTTATATCCTTTTTAAATGATTTTTAAATTAATAAAATCATTTTAAAACCATTTATTTAATATAATTATTAAATAAATTTAATATCATTAATGTTAATAAATATCATTAATATTAAATTATTAATGAAATTAACCTTTAAATATTAAAAGTTATATTTTATAACTTAAAAATATCTTTAAACACTTTATTTTCAATTAAAATAATTTTTATAATAATAAAATCATTTTTAAACTAAATTATTTAATATAATTATTAAATAAATTTAATAACATTAATAATAATTAATTAATGAAATTTAACTTTAAATATTGAAAGTTATATTTAATAACTTAAAATATTTTTAATTATTATTATTTAAAATGATTTTTTAAAAAAATCATTTTAATTAATTTATTTAATTCATTTATTAAATATCTAAATTATCATTAATATTAATTAATTAATTAATTTCATTATAAAATTTAAAAATCGTTAAAATAACTTAAAATATTTTATTAGAACATAATATAATTTTAAATGATTTTTGAAGTATTAAAATCATTTTAAATAAGTAATATAATAATTAAATAAATTAAATACCTTTAATATTTCAAAAATATTAAATATTTATGAAATATATTAAAATTTATTAAAACTAATTTTCAGGACTTTAAATAATTTTTAATAATTTATTTTATATTTTAATAATTAATACTAATTATTTTAATAAAAATAATTATTTAATTAATCTGTTCTAAAAGTAGCTTTAGCGACAAAAATATCGATGAATGTATTTATCGAAATAAGCGATATTAGAGATGCATACTTTGAAAAACATAATTTAATACTGTGATAATTTTAAAATAATATTGATCCTTACTTTTAATAACCTTTAAAACAAATTTTAATACAAATGAAAGGGTGCAATGTACATCATCGGACACTATTACGTGACAAAGCCGCTTGAAACTTAATTTATTAATTGATCAGCGCTTTTGTTGATACTTTAATTCGATCGATGATGTATTATGAGTTTTAGATGTGGGATGTGTACAGAGTTTCTAACATGAGGTACACATTTTGAACATGCATTTCTAGTTTAACATACAAGACTTATTATAAATGAAATTAAATTTTCTCTATTTATTATTTTGAAATAGTAAGGGTTGATTTGATTAATGTGGTTAGTTATGGGTAAAATCATAAATATTTCAAATAAGCAAGTGGTTATAAAATATTCATTTTTATCGGGGAATATTCGTTTGGTTGTGGAATATTCTTCTTGTGGGGAATATTAAAATGAACAGTAGCGACCTTGTGTGTGGCCCATGTGAAGCGATTGGATGAAGAAAAAGACAAGTATAAGTTGTTTATAAATAGCAGGCGTAGTTATTACTGATTATCTTGTTTGGAATACCGTGGTTAAAACACGGTAGCATTGCGGTATTGCACCAATTATTGATTCTTACGTGAAGGCACTTTTCGATAATTATTACGATAATTCTTGTTTGATATTTTATTTTATTGATTGATAATTGCTACGTTGATATTTTATATTATTGTTGTTTTGATAATTGTCACTACTGAGTATTTTTCATTATCGGATCAATAATTCATATTATTTGAATAATATTATTAGATAACATTATTGGCAATGTCTAGAAAGTTACATACAGGAGAGGTTTGGTCACCTAATTGCGCGCCAGTAAGGAGAAATCCTTATTGGAAAGCCCCCTCTTTCTTAGGAACGGCCTGGTTGTCGATATTGTGATTCTGTAATATTATTTGTGAATAATTAATTATTGATTTATATGATAAGGAAAATATTCATTTTATGTGGATATAGATGGAGAAAATTTTTAATGTGACAATTGTTGAAAATTGATATTTTATCTTTTCCGATAAAATAATTCATTTAAAAATATTATTATATTTTAATAATATAATAATGGTGATATTTTACAATGAATGTGGGATATATGAATATATGAGGAGGAAGAGTATTTTGTTGCAAAAAATGTTTTAAAACATATTAAACATGTTTGTGGACCCCATTTCTTTTTGAAATTTGATTATATTTTGTAAAATGCTTGGTTTGTGGATTTGGTCAATTTACATTTGGAATTTGGAAAAACTTTCTTACGCAAAGTTGTAGAGAATGGAATTTCCTATGGAATGGACATAAGATTTGAAATTTTTACGATAAAAGGGCTATTTATTATGAATTATTGAAGTTCGAAGTTTAGAATAATTAATTTTTGAAGTTTTAAATATTTTTTTTTTAAAAAACGTTTTTTTTATTTGGTGGGCTTCACTTGTGATGTAAATGTTTGAATAAGAATTTCAAGGTGGGCGTAGGAAATTTTAAAAATATATTAATATTTTATTAAATTTTACGCTTTGGTGTTCTAAGCATTTTTCTATAAATAGGGTCTTAGGTTAGAATTGAAAATCACACGAAGCTGAAGTTTTCTTTCTCTCTCTATATTATCGGCGTATTCTTGTGAGTATTTTGATACTTTGAGTGTTCTTTATCTGGTGAAAGTTTCCTTGACCTTATATCGAGTATTCGATCCGGAAATCTTGTCTTTTCGAGGTAAGGGATGTTATTTTTTTAAAAAATGATATTATTTCTTCTAATATCATTATCTTAGGAATATTGGTAAGATTTTTCTTGTGAAATTCTTGTCTTTTAGTGTGGGAGTTCTTATTCACGTATCTGACCTTTATTCACGTATCTGACCTTATTCACGAATCGACCTTATTCATGAGAAAAATTAAATTTTTTTTTTTTGTCCAAAATATCTATTATGGATACTAGCTTTGATTGTATCCATGTTTTGATCATTCTTGAATTTTACTTCACTATGATTATTTATGAAGTATTTTTGAACTTGGATTGTTTAAAAGTACGAATCCTTAATATTTGTTCTTTTGTTTTCTTTGGATTCGTTTTTTTTTAAAATATTTTTCATCATCCTCGGTCTAAATGATGATATTCTTGAATATCTTTGGCTTTGTAGTGCAAAGATTAATGATTTTCGATGAATATCTTTGGCGTAGTCTGAAGATGAGCAGTGTTGAGATGAACATGACCCGGTGATGAATATCTTTGGCTTTGTAGTGCAAAGATGAATATTTGATTCAAGATGTATATTGATTGATGTTCTGAGGGATAAAATATTGATGATGGACTTTTAAATTCATAGATTATAGTAGATTTCATTCTCTCGTAACTCTTACATGAATTATTATTTCCATTGCGAATATTGATCTAAAACTTGTTGTCTATTGTATTTTATCGATTTTTTTTCCTGTTGAAGACTAACGATAATTTGTTCTATATTATCTTAGTCGTAATATTCTTCTTGGGCTAGTTGAGCTCACCCTTTTCCTTTTTGTTCCATTTTTTTCTTCTCGGGGGAGGCGAGAATGTAGCGAGTACTTAGTCGGGGTATGGAATGATGGTTCTAGAAGTTGTTTTAGTAGTCCTCACTATTTTGTAAAATAATGTATCAATAATTGTAATGAGGACTTATTTGGGTGTGAATATTATACAGATGACAATATTTGTATTTAAACTCACGGTTTATGTGTTGTATTAATAAAATTTATTAATAAAGTTGTAGTTGTTTTACGTACCATGTATATTGGTGACTCAAAATGGGTGATGTATACCTATTTTGGGGCGTCGCGATTAATATCGAGCTTAGGGATATGATCTCTGGCGGAGATCGGGGAATAGAACTAGGAGGGAGAGATGAGTAAATCCTAACCGCTAGTGTGTGTCTACTAAGCTTATTTGTTGGTTGGTCGATTAGTATATAGGGATATTATGTGATATGTTGATTTCTTTAATTAACCCTTGTTTTATGGCGGTATTTGAGAATGTCGGCATTTGAGAATGTTATGATGGAGTAAATGAGGCCAGTGGAGACACCTTTCTTTACTCACCAGCGAGGAGAAAGCGATCTGCAGCATCTTTGGCAATGTTCTCTCTATAAACAACACCCTTTGAGCGAGATGATGAGCGATGGGATGTTTAGAAGCTTTTTGCGATTCATGCAAAAATCAGACGAGGAGACTTCGTGTACAAAATATGAGGTGGAAATGATAACAGACGCACGGTTTGTCACAACCAAGCGATTCAAAGAAGTTGGGACCACGAGTGCAGGGAAAAGCGGATCCGATTAAAAAGCGGAGGCGTGGGTCGAAACAAATTACCAAGATATTCGATGTCTTGGGATGCGGAGAACGAAGGTTCCATTCGCCACCTTTATGTTTGTAGTAATGAGGTGATTCTTGGTGGGAATCGTGAAGCGTACCCATCCGGCCGCTTTTCGGCATATCTTGGGAGCGTTTGAGAAGCTATTGATAATGAGTACTTTCACGAAAGTATTCGTCATATGAAGGAAGTGGAGTTTATTAGATTGGAACAAAATAATATGGCGGTGTCGATGCGAGGCGAAGTTTGCGAGTTATCGGTTTGCACCTCATTTGGTGGAATGATGAGGAGCGTATGGCGCGGATGTTTACGAGAGTTTGAAAACCGGCGTCGTCGATATCTCATTTCTCATAAATTTTCTCTCTATATTGAGATGTTGTCAGCGGGGCTCGATTATTAGGCGAGATACTTGATACGTTCAATAGGGGACCCTGACGAGGATCATCTGGTGACGGCGGTCATCGAAAACAACGATAACGGTGGAGAAAGAAAAAATACGGACAAAAGCGGTAACCACTCTGGTGGTAATCATGGCCGTGAAAATAGAAAAGCGAGTGGGGGAGATTTTAAAAAGAAGATTCAACAATGACCAATGTGAAGGCGTCGACACCAATGACAAGCTGGTTCTAAGGGAGGAGAAGCGACCACCGGTCGTATCTTTATAAATGTGGAAAAGAGGACATATCGGCCCAAAGCGCCCTGCAGTTCAAGGTATGTTATAATTGTGGAAAAAGGAAGGACATATCGCTCGAGATTATGCGATAGTGAAACCAAGTCCGGTGGGGATGGTGACTCAAAAAGGCATCCCGAGAAAAATCGAAGTCAGCGGTTCTGGAAGGCGTTTGTCGTGGTGGTGGTCAAAATCACGAGGAACCCAAGCGAGGTGATCACGGGTAAGCTAATCATAAATTCTTTGTGAAGTTTATACCTTACTGAATCTGGGTGCTACCCATTCATTTATCTCTCTGCTTGTGCTCAGCGTTTAAACTTAACTCAGGAGAAATTAGACTTTGATTTATCTGTGGAGACTCAGTTAGGAGAAACTTTCATCACATCCTTTGTTTATAAATCTTGTTTGATCCAAGTTGGCACCATCACATTACATTGACCTTATCTCTTTAAAGATACTTGCTTTTGATGTGATTTTAGGGATTGATTGGTTAACTACTCATCATACCAAAATTGATTATTTTTCGTAAGGTTGTTAGTTTTCATATTTCTAACCAACTTTGTTGCAATTCAACAACTAAACCACTAAAATCAATCTTTGTCATATCAAGTCATAAAAGCTATTCGTTTATTGAAAAGCGGATGTCAAGCTTTCTTAGCCCGTGTTATGGATTTGAATAAAGACACGTCGATTTGAATAATATTCTGTTGTTAGTAAATTTCTGGCGTATTTTGAAGAACTTCGGTCTACCCCAGAGCGTGAAGTTGAATTCTTTATTGATCTTGAACTGGTACAAAGCCCATTTCTAAAACCCCCATATCGAATGGCTCTATTGAACTTGGGGAGTTAAAGGTCCAACTCTACGGGAGTTGTTGGACATCGGTTTCATTAAATCTAGTACATCTCCTTGGGGTGCTCTGTTTTATTTGTAAAGAAGAAAGGCGGAGAGTATGCGACTTTGTATTGACTATCGAGAATTGAACCATGTCACCCATCGAGAATAGGTATCCGTTACCTCGTATTGATGACTGTTTGACCGATTGCAAGGAGCACAATTCTTTTCAAAAATCGATCTTAGATTCTGGATATCATCAATTTGAAGATTAGGCGAGGATATTCAAAGGCGCCTTGAGAACTTCGATGCGGGCATTATGAATTCTTAGTCGTGTCTTTTGGATTGACTAATGCTCCTGCTGACTTTCATGGATATGATGAAGCAAGTATTCAAGGAATATTTGGATCGGTTCGTTGTTGTCTTTATTGATGACATCCTCATATATTCCAAAAGCCGTGAAGATCATGAGCACCATTTGAAATTTGGTACTCAAAGGCTTCGTGAAAACAAGCTATATGCTAAGTTGAAGAAATCGAGTTACGGCTTGAGGAAGTAGCATTCCTTGGGCGCGTGGTGTCAAAACATGGAGTATCTCATTGACGGTGAAGATTGAAGCAATACAAAGTTAGAACAGCCAAAGTCGGTGGCCTAAAATCGTAGCTTTACGGGCTTATTTGGTTATTATCGGAGATTAGTGGAAGGATTTTCTCGAATCGCTACTCCGATTAACTTCGGTGACTCGGAAGATACAAAAAATTCATATATGGGCGAGGAATGCGAGAAGAGTTTCCAAGAGCTTAAGAGGAGACTCATTTTGGCACTGTTACGACAATACCATCTGGTTCGGATGGATTTGTTATCTCTGATGATGCTTGGCAAAGGGTTAGGATGTGTTCTCATACGACATGGGAAAGTCATAGCCTATGCCTCATGACAACAAAAGAATATGAGAGAATTATCCTACTCATGATCTAGAGTTAGCGGTGATCGTTTTCGCGCTAAAGAGATGGAGGCACTATCTATATGGGGAGAAAGTGGAGATATATTAGGACCATAAAAAGCCTCAAATATTTCTTCACCCAAAAGGAACTCGACATCGACATGGCGTTGGCGCATTGGCTCGACATTAAAAGATTATGACCACACCATTTGATACCAAAGGAAAAGCAAGCGTGGTAGTGCGGCGTTGAGTAGAAGATCATATCACGAGGAAAAGTGCGATGATGTCAAGTATCAGTATCGCGTAAACCGACTTTAATCGATAAAGTTAAAGTTGCAAAGCCCTGGAACCGGGTGATCGTATGAAGAAGAAAGTACAAGAAGGTGCTATTCGAAGCGAGAATCGATGAAGAAGGAATACTTGAGTCCACTCCGGACTTTGTGTTCTAACGACTACGATTTGAAGTACAAGATCATGATGGAGCACACAATACACCATTTGCAATCCATCTGGAAGTACCAAAATGTATCGTGATCTTGACATACATTTTGGTGGAACAATATGAAGAGAGAGATTGCAAAGTTTATCTCGAGGTGTTTAACTTGTCAGCGTGTAAAGGCGGAGCATCAAGTGCCTAAGGGTCCATTGCAACCACTTGAGATTCAGAAATGGAAGTGGGAACACATTACCATGGATTTTCGTTCTGGGTCTTCCACGGTTTCTCAAGGCATAAATCTTATTTGGGTTATTGTTGATAGATTAACTAAGTGCGCTCATTTCTTTGAATCTGGGAGACTTATTCCTTGAGCGTCTTGCTCGTATGTATGTAAATGAGATTGTGAGATTGCATGGCATGCCGGTATCCATAGTTTTGGATCGTGACCCAAGATTTACTTTCACGATTTTGGGTTAGCTTGCAAAAAGCTATGAGCGCGCAATTTCTGATTGATTGGCATACCATCCTCAAACAGACGGACAATCAGAGAGGACTATTCAAACTCTTGAAGATCTATTAAGACTCTGTGTCCTAGACTTCAAAGGGAGTTGGGATAAGTATTTACCATTGGTGGAATTCTCCTACAACAGATAGTTATCGAGCAGAAGTATAGGTGTGGCTCCATTGAAGCATTGTATGGGCGAAAGTGTCGCTCTCGATATGTTGGGATGAGGTGGGTGAAGCAACATTGTTGGGACGAGTGAGTGCGTATGACTACTGAAAAAGATCAAATGATTCGACAAGCGTATACAAGCGGCGCACAGGATCGACAAAAGAGTTATGCGGATCTTCATCGAAAGGGCGTGGAATTTAGTATTGGGGATCATGTATTGTTGCGTGTTGCTCCATGGAAGGGAGTTACAAGATTTGGGAAGAGAGAAAAGCTCGATCCACGATTTATTGGTCCATTTGATTCTTGGCCGAAGTAGGAAATGTAGCTATAGACTCGCGTTACCTCAGTATGTCTCGTGTTCATAATGTTTTTCATATATCATGTGCTTCGTAAATATGTGAAAGGCCGAACCACGTTATTGAGTTAGAAGCAGGATGAGATAGCGAAGAAGACTTAACGTATGAAGAGGTACTTGTCAAGATCTTGGATAGGAAGGGCATGTCTTACGTCTGAAGGTCATACCACAAGTCGAAAGTTTTGTGGAGGAACCATCTTATTGAGGAAATGACACGGGAGTTGAAAGCGGAAATGAAAGCGAGGTATCCTCACCTTTTGAAAACACAGTGCGTCGTCGATTTCGAGGATGAAATTTCATAAGGGGGGAGGTTGTAAGACCCTGACTTATTATAAATGAAATTAAATTTCCTCTATTTATTATTTTGAAATAGTAAGGGTTGATTTGATTAATGTGGTTAGTTATGGGTAAAATCTGTAAATATTTTAAATAAGAAAGTGGTTATAAAATATTCATTTTTTGTGAGGAGAATATTCGTTTGGTCGTGGAATATTCTTCTTTGTCGGGGAATATTAAATGCTGATGGCCTTGACCTTATGTGGGCCCCATGAGAAAGCGATTGGATGAAGAAAAGCAGCAAGTATAAGTTGTTTATAAATAGCGGCGTAGTTATTACAGATTATCTTTGTTAAAATACACGGTGGTTAAAACACGGTAGCACGGTATTGCACAATTATTGATTCTTACGTGAAGAAGGCACTACTCGATAATTATTACGATAATTCTTATTTGATATTTTATTTTATTGATTGATAATTGCTACGTTGATATTTTATATTATTGTTGTTTTGATAATTGTCCTACTACGATATTTTTCATTATCGGATCAATAATTCATATTATTTGAATAATATTATTAGATAACATTATTGGTGATGTCTAGAAAGTTACATACAAGGAGAGGTTTGGTCACCTAATTGCGGCGATGAGGAGAAATCCTTATTGGGAAGCCCCCTCTTTCACAGGAGCACTTTGGTTGTCGATATTGTGATTACTGTAATATTATTTGTGAATAATTAATTATTGATTTATATGATAAAGAAAATATTCATTTTATGTGGATATAGATGGAGAAAATTTTAATGTAACAATTGTTGAAAATTGATATTTTATCTTTTACGATAAAATAATTCATTTAAATATATTATTATATTTTAATAATATAATAATGGTGATATTTTACAATGAATGTGGGATATATGAATATATGAGGAGGAAGAGTATTTTGTTGCAAAAAATGTTTTAAAACATATTTAAACATGTATGTGGACCCCATTTCTTATTTGAAATTTGATTATAGCTTGTAAAATTGATGGTTTGTGGATTTGGTTGATTTACATTTGGAATTTGGAAAAACTTTCTTACGCAAAGTTGTAGAGAATTAAATTTCCTATGGAATGGACATAAGAGTTTGAATTTTTTTGATAAAAGGGCTATTTATTATGAATTATTGAAGTTAGAAGTTTAGAATAATTAATTTTTGAAGTTTTAAAATATTTTTTTTAAGAAAAACATTTTTTTTTTTGGTGGGTCTTGAATGTGATGTTAAATGTGTTTGAATTGAGTTTTCCAAATTTGCGTGTAAAATTTAATTAAATAAATATTAATATTTTATTAAATTTTACTGCTTTGGTGTTCTAAGCGTTTTCTATAAATAGGGTCTTGGGTTAGAATTGAAAATCACACGAAAGCTGAAGTTTTCTCTCTTTCTCTCTCTATATTATCGGCGTATTCTTGTGAGTATTTTGATACTTTGAGTGTTCTTTATCTGGTTGCAAGTTTCCTTGACACTTATATCCGATATTCGGTCGGAAATCTTGTCTTTTTCGAGGTAAGGGATGTTATTTTTTTTAAAAAAATGATATTATTTCTTCTAATATCATTATCTTTAGGAATATTGGTAAGATTTTTCTTGTGAAATTCTTGTCTTTTAGTGTAATAGGGGTTCTTATTCACGTATCTGACACTATTTATTCACGTATCTGACTTATTCACGAAATCGACCTTATTCTGAAAAAATTAAATTTTCAGTTTTTGTCAAAATATCTATTATGGATACTAGCTTTGATTGTATCCATGTTTTGATCATTCTTGAATTTTACTTCACTATGATTATTTATGAAGTATTTTTGAACTTGGATTGTTTAAAGTCTGAATCCTTAATATTTGTTCTTTTGTTTCCTTTGGATTCGTTTTCTTTAAAATATTTTCATCATCCTCGGTCTAAATGATGATATTCTTGAATATCTTTTTTTTGTAGTGCAAAGATGGTTGATTTTCTGATGAATATCTTTGGCGTAGTGCGAAGATGAGCAGTGTTGAGATGAACATGACCCGGTGATGAATATCTTTTGGCTGTAGTGCAAAGATGAATATTTGATTCAAGATGTATATTGATTGATATTCTGAGGATAAAAAATTGATGATGGACTTTTAAATTCATAGATTATAGTAGATTTCATTCTCTACGTAACTCTTCTATGAATTATTATTTCATTGCGAATATTGATCTAAAACTTGTTGTTATTGTATTATTTTATCAGATTTTTTACTGTTGAAGACTAACGATAATTTGTTCTATATTATCTTAGTCGTAATATTCTTTTTTTCTTTGGGCTAGAATTTGAGCTCACCCTTTTCCTTTTTGTTCCATTTTTTTTCTTCTCGGGAGGCGAGAATGTAGCGAAATCTTAGTCGGGACTTGTGGAATGATGGTTCTAGAAGTTGTTTTAGTAGTCCTCACCATTTTTGTAAAATAATGTATCAATAATTGTAATGAGGACTTATTTGGGTGTGAATATTGTCAGATGACAATATTTGTATTTAAAACTCATATTTATGTTTTACTTGTTGTTGTATTAATAAAGTTGTAGTTGTTTTACATGCCATGTTATTGCGACTCAAAATGGGTGATGTATACCTATTTTGGGGCAATAAAACATCAAACAAATTATCGGATCTAGAGCAAAATAAACATATGAGACATTACAAACTACTTTACGGGTTACCCAGATTTCCTCTTGTCATGCACGGTCAGCGGGTTTGACGAAATAACTACGATCTAGACATGTAATCACGGTGGTTCCACTTCGGGTTAAAGATCACATAACAAGCTCTGATTACAACTTTAAAACATCAAAAATCAAAAACATGCGAGATCTCTGGCCCGGCTGACATTCATTTGTGGGACCTGAAAACAAACTTTTTCAGATTTTGCAAAACTTCAAATCGAGCCTCTAGATGTTATGGATCTAACATCTAGCAACCTAGATCATCATTATACACTATATATAACATGTTTTAAAAATAAATCCTAACATCTAACACATCATCAAAGGTTGATTTCAAGCTAGAATTTTATACCTTTCTTTGATCGATCTTGATCTTAGGGTTACGATTTGATATAGATGTTAGTAGAAATTTGGTTTGAGGGGTGATCTAGCAAAAAATTTCGTGGGTTTGGGTTGAGAAAAAATGTTTGAGTGTTTTGTGCATAATGAGCTAGCAAATCAATTCTCTATCTCCCGATCTATATATATATAAAGTTAGATGCATTGTATGGTTGATATCTGATTTGGTAAACATTAATTTCAGTCGCATGGAGTTGGTATGAGTTGGTAAACAACCCACTTAATGTCAAAACCTACATGTTAGCCTCTTTAATACACAAAAGGCAAAATAGTCATTAACCTTATAATTTTAATGGCTTAAATGTAACTTGGCAAACCCTTAGGGTTTGACCTCTTACGGTTTAACCCTAAGGTTTACACATAACATTTGCAAGATTTGGCAATTAGATTTGTTACAAAATAAAATTTTAGCTTCTAAAATTTGTAATTAGGAGTTTTTAATTAGATTAAGGTTCTAATTATACATGAACATTAGGGTATTATATACTAATTATAATTATCCTTGCTAATTTAGCAATTATGGTTTATAATTTTGGTAATTAGGGTTACCAAATCATAATTAGGGTTTATAATTCAAACATTAGGGTTTCTAGAAATTATTATATCTAAATATTAATTAGGGTTGACCTAATTAACCATAAAATCATATAACACAGTTATATAATAGTCTTAAACTCACAATTGAGTTTTAATTTAGGGTTTTCCACAGTAAAACTAGGGTTTTCAAATACTGCACCATAATTGACCAACCATTAACAGTTCACATTCATACAGTACATATTTATAGCACTGAAAAATCAAAATATAATTAATATTATATTATTATTCTCGTACCTTTTCGAAATCCAAAATTAGGGTTTGGATTCCATATTTAATTTATCTGCCATACTTAACATTATTCATTAAGTTAAAATGATTAACCAATAATCGTACTAAAATACATATAATAAAATAATTATTATATTTATTCTAAAAATAATTTTATATATTATTTAAATAATATATAATTATATTTTCATGGAAAATAATTAATAAAATATTTCTACAATAAAATTAATTATTATAAAAATATAATTTATAATGATCGATAATTTAAAATAAAATCATTTGTAAATATTCATGTAATAAATATATTTTATTTATCACATATATATATATATATATATATATATATACACACACACACACACATTATACAGGTACATATTCTCCGTATTTATTTTAATAAAAAGAAAATTATCATAAAAATTTTGATTTATTTATATAAAAATATCGAGGGTTATTACATTCACCCTCCTTATAAAGATTCCATCCTCGGAATCATAGGTTTAAAACCCATACATACTAGAGTACATAGCATACACTGATCATTGTGAGTAGATCTCGACCAACTTTGATTGGCCCGATCTTTAACTATTCACATAAAGCTTGTCCATCGATTAAGCGAAAAATTGATTTCTAATAGAACTCAATTTCCTCCTTCAAAATTTCTTTATAAAATAATTTATTATATATATAAGAAAATCATATATAAGAAAATAAAATTGATTAGAATAATACCAGAGTTGCATCCTCAATTTGCCACCGTATCTTGAGTTGTCATCTTGAAGACTCTATGGTTGGTTTATTGGTTTGTTTGTTGAAGTTGGTCCGTTATGCATGATGTCATTCTACTTTTTCCCTATTCACATTCCTTGCATCCCTTACCCTTCTTGGGCGATCTTTCACCTTATGTTCCATCGATTCACAAATAAAACATCCACTTATACATTCTCATTTAGAGGCGGTTGGGGAGATATGTCATACCTTACACTTATAACATCTGAACTTACCTTTAAGACACTTTCTGAGTGATTCTTTTCGTAATTTCTACCTTTGCATAAGCTGTTTCTTTCCACCTCTAGCCTAATTTGGTATTCCCAATATTATCTCCTTTCCTTTTTTAGTCCTACTACCCTTTATTCCTTTTAGGCTCTAGCTTGATTTGCCTCCCTTTGAAATTTGTCCCCCCCTTTCATTGTATAGGGGCAAAAAGTTATCTTTGTCCCTCTATTACCCTAGCTATAACAAATGCTTCCAAAGAATTGATTGATCTGGCGTTACATTGCCTTGAAGTCTTTAAAGGATTCATTGTCGATTTTCTAGTGATTTCCACGGCTAATATTCCATTCTGCATATCTTGGCGACCGTATTATAAAATTTTGTATCGGGTCTAGTTGTCTTCCGGCTTTATAATGAGTTCTTACGTCCAGTTTATTTCATTTTCATCTTGGGGCATTATTTGATTAATCATAATTTATCTTTCATCGACTTGCCTTACATATCTTAGGGGTATTTACATGCTTGAAATTTTTTCTTTCGAATAATCGTATATCTCAAAATATTAGATTTCAAAATTTTGGTTTACTATATTAACCGGTGCTCAATATATTCAAAATCTCCTTTTCCTTTTTCGATCCTACTACCACTATTCCCTTTTAAGGCTCTAGCTTGATTTGCCTCCCACCAAATATTCGTCCCCCCTTTCATTGTATAGGTGGCAAAAGTTGTCTTTTGTCCCTCAGAATTACCCAGCTATAACAAATGCTTCTAAAAGATTGATTGATCCTAGCGTTCCATGCCTTGAAGTCTTTGAAGTTATTTAATCAATTTTCTAGGCGATTTCCCACGGCTAGTATTCCATTCTGCATATCTTGGCGACCGTATTCACAAAATTCTATATAAGATGCAGTTATCTTCCGGCTTTATCGGCGATGGTTCTTACGTAGTTGATTTCATTTAAATCTTGGGGGCATTATTTGATTAATCATAATTTATCTTTCATCGACTTACCTTCATATCTTAGGGTATTTACATAGCGAAATTTTCTACTCGAATAATCATATATTGAATATTAGATTTCAAAAATTTTGGTTTCTTGTATTAACGATTGCTCGATAAATAACAACTATATTCATACCCACTTAATTATTTCATTACTCCTTCATAGATTCATATTCATAGCACTTGACATACCCACTACTAGAAAATCGACCTATAGATACGGTTCTTAGGCCGTAGTCGCTATGAGCCTAAAAACGATCATTATAGGATTTAGCGACGGTTTTAACCGTCGTAGTAGAAAGGCTGTCGGTAAACTCTATAAGCGGCGGTCTTTGGGACTATAGCGACTATAGCGACGATCGTGACGAAGTCCTATAGACATTTTAGATTTCAAAAAAAAATTAATAATGCATATTTATTCAACAAACACAAGTATACTATAAAATAAAACATAAAAATATTATATACATCATTTAAAATCATTCACATTACAACTCAAGACTAAATAATTACTTAATCAAATTCTGAAGAAAATTTATTGTGACAAATTTGGCCTCATTGAGACCCACACCTTACATCATCCAATAGCATTTTTTCACGATTCAAACATCAACAAAGGAAGAAAAACACGGACCACCTTCAAATCTTAAGCGATATATACGACTACTAGTCTTTCTTTGGAACAATAGATGGGTTTTCTTTGCATACATTATACCACATTCACCTTTCCATCGACATGTATCTTGAGCTATCTCTACACTGCAAGTATATAAATGAGAAAAAATCAAACACAAGCACTTTTCGGTTGGTAGTTCATCGAATGGCTAGTCCACCCCGATAAACAATTCATATACAAATACCACTAGATCATAAGGTAACACCCTTGTATATACATGCATATGTGTATACATATCTGGAGAGATTTTGCATCCTTTTGAGTATCTCTAAAGTTTTGCATCCTTTTCAAGTATCTCTCTCTATTGTCTTAAAACAATAAGGAACTTATCTAATCAACAACACATGTATGAACACGTTGAATAAACTTGGAACTTCTCCCCTATTTACTCTTACAGTGATGATCTTGATTACAAACACCCAGTTGAGGGTTTAAATACAGAGCTCTAAAAATGTAAATAATGTGTATATACCATTCTTTCTTTTTAATCATAGTATATAAGTAAATAATGTGTATATACCATTCTACCAAGTTCTATCATTTTATAGACATTTTTTTGTAAATTAATTAAATGACATACTTGCTTATCATTATAAACCTAAATTCATCCCATGTAAGTACTAGAGAAATGCAGAATGCAGTAACATCAAAACAAACTATGACTTCTATTATTACCCGGTAATGAAGAAAACCAAATAGCAAAACAAAGTAGTAAAATATTGCACCAAAAGTTAAAATGTCAAACCATGATACGTGGCACCCCAAAATCCATGTACTCCATTCCCACGAATTTGGTGTTCATTATCAAAACATTAAATCTAACTACCCATAATCAAAGGATAAAGGCGTAATTTAAATAACTTAAACAATCATCTTTCCCATTAGAGGTTACATCATAATCTCCAAAATAAATCCCGGTAATCTAACCTTAAAATTATTACATAAGTTTGCGGAATACATCACGTATTAAAACAAGTCTTTAACATAATCCATTAAAATAAAATTTTCATAAGTCTTGACATTTGGACATCTTGCCCTTTCCTTTTGCTAGTAGAGGACTCATCGACTTTCTCAACTTTAGGCTGCGATGTTAAATGCAAGAGTGAGCAAACAATTTACGGCGATATAAGAAAGTAGTAATAATAACAACATGGAAATGAACAGCGAATGTTTGAACGATAATGAACTTGTTCTACGGATCAAAAAGAAAACAAGTTCAAAATCAATGTTTGAGGTCTTAAGACCACAAACTATGTCTTTGGTATATAGGTATTATTACCTTAACCTTAATAGTCATTGGACTATCTGAGACCCTTCTTAGCGTACTTAGGGGATCAGCCCTTTGTACCATTTATTGTGCCTAAACATCTAAGCGTTACGTACAAAATCCCCTATATTATGGGTTGTTCGTCTCGGTTTGAATTTAGAATTTTACGCACTAAAGAAAGTTTAGTTTGGAACTAACTTATCGGTGTCTCTAGAATTTTAGAACACTATTCAACTTCCATCGATAAAGGTTTAATACGAGAATGTATAAGCTGAACAAGGCTATTAAAGTCGAAGATCGGATATCAACAATATATATATTTGAATAACATGATATACATGCAAAGTGCTATATTCAAAAGAGTTTAGAACAATCTTCTATGAATCAATGTATTAGAGTAATATTTACTTTGAATGATAATAAGGAAAGTAAAGTTAAGCTCGATGTAGCGAGTTAGATTACAAGAGCTTGCACAAACATACTCGAGATAAACTAGGCTAGTTCGACCTTACAAGAATTTTAGGTACTTGTCTGATAACGATTTAGGAATGGTAACATGCATTGATATGAAAAAATGAAGTTAGAAAACTTGCTCAATGTAAAGAGTTAAGGTTTAGGAACTTGCCTTGTTTGTAAGCTACACAAGTGTAAAATAATCTCCAATTACCCTACATATATCATTGCAATCGCAACAACGATTAGTTGAATGAATATTAACACTATGGGTATTAAACCATGATTTAGGTCATAACCCTAACCTAGCATCTAACCATTTAAGTTAACATATTTAACGAATCTAAAATCGCATTACGAGCCAACATAACTTACTCGTTCATTTCTAACTTTTAAAAACATCACTTTTAGTTTCATTGTATAACTCAATTAACAATCACCTAAAACTCTTTTAAACTTTGTATTACAACATCTTACAATCTTTTATTGTAGTTCACTTTATGTTTTAATATCCTTAACATGCATGCTAAACTAACCCATATAAGATTCACGCATGACTGCAATTAAGCAGACTTCTTTATGCGAGGCCCGGCTACTTTCATGGCGGCGCTTGACAATGCATTAGATGTACATGCATAGCGCCCATGCGACGTAATGCACTGGCGCCCGTATGTTCTAACGGCGCCCGATGCGAGCCGAGCGCTGCTTGGCGATGCCTCGACTCTAGATTTTCTGAGCACTTAAAAACTCATTATAGGGCGAAAATCCCGATTCTCTAGAACTTCACCAAACTACAACATCTACACTTTGTCATATTATAGTTACACATGCTAAACACCATTCTATAAACAAAACATTACATAAACATTATTTTGAAGAATCAAAACTATATTTTTCCCAAATTTCCTTTTTTTTATCGTTTAGCGAATTTGATCGCCACGAACTCGTTTCTTGATCGATTGTCATGATTTAAACTACGCATACTTTTGTTTCTTAATATATTATCACAATCTACCGATAAATTACAGACTACATCACATATTGGACAAGAAATTTAGTACTTTCTAAGCCACTTTATATGAACATAAACAACTTTGTGATTTCACTTTCTTCCTCAAACCCAATTTCTCATGAATTTGATAACAAATAACAAGTTTACATGATAATTAATGAGTTTTTCAAATCTATATGAACATATATACATCACAATTCATGTGATTTCCAAATCATACCAAGAAGATATATACATATACTACGAAACTAAAAATAACAATAGGAATAGTTTATACCTTGAACCTTTGATTTTGTGACGATAAAATTGATAGCAAACTCCTCTCGACCCTTCTCCTTCTTGATCCCACTATCAATTTTACGCAATTCTCACTGAAGCTCTCTCTTTCTCTCTTTCTACGCTATCTAGTAAGCCTTAGAGAAATAGTCGTGAAATGAAATCATGACATATAAGCGGCTTCCACGTTCATCGGTAAAAACCAAAAAGGCTCACGTCGGTTAAATTATGCCAAAGGCCACAAGGCCGTGTTTGGCTATACCATAGATTAGGATTCTAGTTTATTTTTATAATATTTATATTATATAGTTACTACTTGTCACACATGTAACTATTTTAATAGCTTATAATTTATAATTGTAATAATTATATTCTTATTATAATTATGCTTATAATAAATTATTAAATAATTATATATCTAATTTAATTAATAAATTAGAGACATTACTTTATTTAATTTATTAATTTCCTTTAAATTAAACAATTAATTTAATTTAATTATTTTCTTACATATTAAGCAATTGATTTAATTTAATTATTTCTTTAAATTAAATCCTTCAAATAAAATTATCATTACTCAATTTAATTTACACTAATTAATTTAATTACTAAATTGATTCACCACTGATTCGTCGATTATTTATTTTTCTCAATAAATAAATTATTTAAAATATTTATTTAATTTCATAAATATTTAAATTAAATTACAAATTTCACGATCGTTACATCCTTCCCTCCTTAAAAGGATTTTGTCCCCAGAATCACAACTCAAAAAAATTTATTTGTTACATTCTTCCTCCTTAACAAGATTTTATCCCTAGAATCGCTATACAAAATCAAGCAAACAACTGAGGATAATTCTTCATCATAGCGCTTTCAAGTTCCCACGTAGCTTCTTCAGCATTGTGGTTCCTCCAGATTACCTTAACAAAAGGTATCACCTTATTCCTCAGTACTTGTTCTTTTACATCGATAATTTGAGCAGGGACTTCTTCATATGACAAATCTTTCTCAAGCGTAAGGGCTCGTATTCTATAACATGTTTATAGTCGGGCTTATATGGCCTCAATCTGCAGAGACATGGAAAATATTATGAATATGCTCGACTCAGGAGGTAAAGCTACCACGTACACCACTTCACTTGACTCGTGAAGCACTTGAAAGGTCCTATAAACCAGGGCTCAATTTCCCTTCTTTCCAAATCGAATTTTCCCCTTCGGGGAGACACTTTCAAGAAAACATAACTCTGAGCATTGAATTCCCGATTATGTCGATCTTGATCGACATACTTCTTACATCTATATTGTCTTTGCGATCAATCTTGCTCGAATAACCTTAATTATCTCGGCGATGCATTGTACCGATTACGGACCCAATAGGCGGCGTTCACCTACCGCGTCCCGACATAGCGGAGTTACGCATTTCTGTCGTATAGCAACCCGTAAGGTGGCATGCCGATAGTCGCGTGATAACTATTATTATAAGCAAATTCCACCGATGGTAGATGGTCATCCCAATTTCCTTGAAATCCATGATCTGAACTACGAGCATATTCTCTAGTGTTTGGATGGTTCTCTCACTTTGTCCATCGATTTTGAGGAGGATGATGCATTTGTGCTCATTCCATTTGTGTTCCCAAACATTTTTGTAACCACTTCGAAATTAGATGTGAAGCGTGGATCTACATGCGTCTGATGGACACGGTACGCCGTGCCTTGAAATAATTTCGCCGTATGCGACTTTGCTAAGCCGATCTAGTGTAAATCGAATCTTGATTGGAAAAAAGTGTGCCGACTTCGTCAATCGGTCGACAATCACCCAAATGGCATCATAACCTTGTTGGGTTGTTGGAAGACCTACCACAAAATCCATTGTGATATGCTCCCATTTTCATTCTTGTATCTCAATGGTTGTAACAATCTGCTTAGCCTTTGATGTTCGACTTTGACTTTACGACCGTTAAGCATTTTGCCACACACACTCGTACATCCCTCTTCATATTAATACCAAAATGATGTCTAAGATCTGGTACATCTTTGTACTCCCGAGGGTGAATCGAATATCTTGAATTGTGAGCTTCCCTCAAAATTTCCTCTTTAACTTCAGGTACTTGCGGAACCCAAATTCTCCCTTTGAATCGAAGTAACCCTTACGAATCGATTTTGAATTTGTTTTCCTCACCTCTGAGATATCCTACATTTTATCTTATCGCTTGATCTTCATCACGAAGTTGTGCATTTTCACCTTATCTACCAACGTTAAGCCGTTTCCCATACGGAACAACTTTTCATCGAATTACGCCGGATATTTAATTTCCAACTCCATCTTAGCCATTTTCGAGCACCAACTTCTTACGGCGGTTAATATCATTAACTTCTCCGTCCCTTCTACTTAAAGGCATCAACAACAACATTACGCCTTTCGGGATGATAGAAAATCTCATGATCATAATCTTTGATCGGCTCAACCATCCTCTTTGTCGCATGTTCAAATCTTTTTTTAAAGATATACTTGAGACTTTTATGGTCGGTGTATATCTCACCCTCTCTCCATAAAGATAATGTCTCCAAATTTTTGGGGCAAACACCACTTCTTTTGACTCTAAGTCATGAGTTGGATACCCTTTCTCATAATCTTTCAATTGGCGTGATGCATACCTTGATAACTACTGTCATTACTGCATAAGCACCACGGCCTAGTCTTTTATACGATGCGTCATTTATACACCACAAAATTCCACTGTATCATCGAGAAGCGACAACACAAGTGTTGAACTCAACCTCTTTTCAATTCTCGAAAACTTTCCTCACACTTCTTTGTCCAAACAAACTTAAGCAGCTTTTCTAGTTAAATTCGTCGATGGAGTTGCGATCTTGGAAAAGTCTTGGATAAAAGCGTCTATAGTAACCCATGATCCTAAGAAACTCCTTACCTTTGATGGTGTCTTGGTGATCCGGTTATTCTGACTTGACCTTTGATGGATCTACCAAAATTTTGTCCTTATCGATAGCGTGTCAGAAACTATACACGTTCAAGCAAAATTCACATTTTGAGAACTTAGCATACAACTTCTCATTTCTCAGCGTCTCAACGTCGATCTCAAGTGTTCCACATGCTCCTCCTTGGTTTTGGAATATACCGATATATCATCAATAAACACCACCACAAATTTGTCTAAGAATGGTTTAAACACCCTGTTCATCAAGTCCATGAACGTTGCAGGTGCATTTGTTAAACCAAAAGACATAACCAGAAACTTGTAATGACCATATCGAGTCCTGAACGCTATTTTTGGTACATCTTTCGGCCTCACCCTTAGCTGATGATAACCACTTCTCAAATCTATCTTCGAGAAATATCTCGCTCCCTTCAACTGATCGAACAGGTCATCGATCCTAGGCAATGGATACTTATTTTTAATCGTGACCTTATTCGATTCTTTGTAATCAATGCGAAGCCGCATCGATCCGTCTTTCTTCTTAACAAACAAACAAGGGGTGCTCCCCATGGCGAAACACTAAATTTGAATATACTTATTATTCAAGCAATTCTTTCAATTGCACCATCAACTCCTTCATTTCTACCGGGGCCATTCTGTATGGTGCTTTAGATATCGGGGTCGTTCCTGGTAGTAAGTCAATCACGAACTCGATTTGTCGATCCGTTGGAAGACCCGGCAAATCGTTTGGAAATCGTCATAAAATCTCTTATGATCGGTATTTCCTCTAACCCGTACTATTCTTCTTTGTATCTACTATGTAGGCTAAATATCCTACACATCCTTGTCTCAACAACTTCTTGGCTTGCATCACCATCAGAACTGACTTGCTTGTCGGTGGTGACTTCTGCTACCAAAGAACATAACCTTTAATGGTCATAAGGTTAACACACTTCCTTTTGGCGATCAATTGCTGCTCGTAATTGAATAACCAATCCATTCGATATAACATCAAATTCACCAAGTCTAATTGGTATCAAATCTACCATCATCTCGTGACCTTTTATAACCACCCTACAATTCCTATATATGAATCTAACGAGGAATCACTTCTCTATTAGCAATCTCTATACTTAAGGAAATTCTAATTCTTCACGAGGCAAACCTAAGTTATGAGCAAATTCGCCGGATATAAATGAACAAGTAGCTTTTGAATCAAATAGTACATAAGTATTAATACCATTAATCGGAATGATACCTAATACCACATCCTTGGGTATATAGCATCTGCTGCGGTCATCTTGAAAGTCCTCATGATGGAGTCGACTTGGTGCTTTGGTCCAGAGATAATCAATTCACCACCACCGTTGTTGTTTCCTTTTCTTCCACTTGCCCTTCCCACTGGCTTCTTAGGGCAGTCACGAGCCATGTGATCCTTCGAACTGCAGGTAAAACATGCTCCTTTCTTTGGACTAAAACAGTTCGGTGCAATGTGTCCCTCCTAACCACAGTTGAAACACACCCGCTTTCTCTTCAAACATACCCCAGTATGGTTCTTTCCACACGTCGCACAAGCTTCAAAATTTTTCTTCTGCTGATTTCCCTACTGTCCTCCCGCAGTCGAATTCTCGCTCCATTTCCTCTTTTGATTGTTACTTCCAACATTACTTCCACCAGCCTTATTCTCATTCTCGTTCTTCCTCTTCTTATTCTTGATTGTACTTGGTTAAAGCATCGCTTCCACCTTCCGCGATAATTGCCTTCTCGGTCTGACAATCAAAAATGTGTTTAGTTGAAACATTGAAACCTTGTTGTAAAGTCGAGGGCTTCAATCCTTGTTGAACCTTCTCGCTTTACACTCGTTGGTATTGACTTGATAAGTGGCAAACCTTGCCAACTCGTTAAACTTCGTAGTATATTATAATGCTTGTCATCGTTCCTTGCTTGACTCGAGAAATTGCACTTCCAGTTGATTACGAGAACTTCGCTAGAAAGTACATTTCAAAAACATCTCCTTAAATCTATCCCATGCTATTACTCCTTGTCTCCCACGAACCTTATTTTCTTACCACGGTAGCTAACCGGACTTGACATGAGCGTTATGACGCGATCTTTTGATCCTCGTTAACTCTAGCAACGTCGAACACCTTCTCCATTTCCATGATCTAGGTTTGGGCTTCCACTAGATTCATAGACCCTTGAAATTCTGGCGATCCAACCGCTTTGAATTCCTTGAAAGTCGTGACTTGAGCTTGCGGTTGATTCGCAAGTGCACCCGTCTCTGAGCTACCAAGCTCTTTGAAGCCAGGATTAGCGTCGGTCTCATTGTTATTATTTGTAGACCCCTCGAGGTGCTTGTTGACATGGTTGTCTTCTTCTAGGAGGCATCTTCTGCTAAGATATACGCTTATTAGTTCATTACTCAATTTCTTGGGTATTTAAAGTTTAACTTAAACATTCCATGATTAAAGCTATAACACATAACACTTTAAATAAACTCTAATATTTTATTTATTCAAAGCGTTTTAAAACATACTAAGGATAGCATAATCATTTATAACATCCACTTTCTGAACTAGACAAATTTCATGATTACATACTCATACTATCCCTTTATTTATCTCAAAATAAAGGGATTCACATTTATTATTCACATAATTAACCACACATTATTATTATTATTATTATCTCTATCTAGGCATATTAAGACATCGTAAAGCTTCCGATGCTTTTCCTCCATGATACGATATGCCGTTCTACGATCCATCACAAACCACGAGTCTTCAAAGTAGGTGGGTAATAAAAGACTTCGTTCACAGGCCCTATCAATCGCTTGAGAGTTAAAAGCGTAATCCATCTCCTTCATCTTGGCTTTCTTCACTTGGACCTTAGCTTCAACCACAGTCTGCACGTTGAGAGTGCCTTTATCCAAGCATCCTCTATTCTTGAGCGCTTAGTTGATTCCTCATTAAAATCATCTTTCAATTTCTCCATTTCGGTCTTCATCTTCTCGTTTCTTTGCTAACAAGTCTTCATCTTTGACCCTTGGTATGAACCGGGTCCCCTCCGTGTTTCCAAGTTTTGAGTCGAGTTCTTGAATCTCGCATCTTTTGCTCTATCGAAGCATGATGCATCTCAACCAACTCCTTGACTCCTCAACCCGTCCTGTAACTCTATGTTACGGTCATATAGAAACATCATCGTCTCGGTGATATGGAGTTTGGTGGAAACTCCTCGAGGATCCTCTTCCTCATCCTCCTCCTCTATCTCCTCGGAATTATCCTCCTGGGATCGGTCACGAGCACATCCTCTGGATCAATTGCTCTCCGCACCACGTGAATATCCGGGGTTCATTATCTCTAGGTACACGAGGTATCACCTCTCTATTTACCTTTGGATCCTCCTTCGTTGGACATCCTAACAACAAAATATTTTAGGTTTTACTTAGCGTTTTTGATACTCATGAGCACATAAGTTATTAACACATATCACATAATGTCTTTTATTATTTAACTTCAATGGATACCTTAATCCATTCCTTAAAACTCGGTAAGAGTTAAACACCTCTATATTTTCTATTTCCTTAAAGGTTACTTCCTAAGGTTTCCCCACCTAAGGTTCATAACCAAAAACTTTGATACCAACCTGTGACACCCCCAAATCCAGGTACTCCATTCCCACAGAATTTGGTGTTCACTATCCAAAACATTACATCTAACTACCCATAATCAAAGGATAAAGACGTAATTTAAATAACTTAAACAATCATCTTTCCCATTAGAGGGTTACATTATAATCTCTAAAATAAATCCCAGGTAATCTAACCTTAAAATTATTACATAAGTTTGCGGAATATGTGACGCCCCCAAAATAGGTATACATCACCCATCTTGAGTCGCCAAATACATGGTACAAAATTCAAATACAACTTAATAATACAGATGTCTTGTAAACAATACGACAAAACATAAATTGAGAGTTTTAATAAGAATATTGTCATCTAGACAATATCCACACTCAAAGGAGTCCTCATTACATTTATTGTCACACTATTTAACAGAATAGTGAAGACTACTAATGCTATCATGCGAATTTGTCAATCAGTTCCCAGAGCTTCGTCCCGACTATATTCTCATTTCTGAAGAGAACAATGAAGGAAAGGGTGAGCTCAACTAACTTGCAGTAAGAAATATTATGACTAAGATAATGCGAGAATAAATTATCATTAGTCCTCAACAATGTTAAATTGATAACATACAATTGACATCAAGTTTAAGCTGCGTGGAACAAGCAATCCATTAAAAGAGTCAGTAGAGAATAAAATCTACTATCTTTTATGATTTAAAAAGTTTTCATCACTTTTATCATTTGAGACTCGAACAATAAATAATCCACATCATCAAATCATCCTGCACTATAGGGCGAGGATATTATTTAGTATCACGACCACGAATTATCCATGCACTACGGGCCGAAGATAATCGTGTTTTCATCAACAGTCACGATCATGCCATAAAACAATTCATCTTTGCTCCCTTGGCCAAAGAGAATCCATAGCCATAATCATACCAAAAAGCGTCCATCGATGCACTACGGACGATGAGGACTTTTTTCCACATCATTTGTAACATTACGGTCATGATTATACTAGAATAATCCCTAGTCGTAATCATACCAAGTCCATCTATGCACTATAGGCCATAGATGACTTTCAACAAAATATAAACATGAGGATGATTACAATGATATAAGAATTGATAAAACAAGTTCAAAATTAAATTATTAGGGAACTAATAACATCAAATTGTCGACATGATACTTCTTTGTAGAATAAAATTGAAGAATGCTCAAAAGAATATTTCCATGAAAAGATCTTTGGATGAAGCGCAAATATAAGGATATATTTCACTAATTTCATGGAGTATAGAAGTCAAAACTTTAACTAATTGAGTATAATAAAGAATGGAATAACAAAAGAAATCACCATGCATGCGGTGCCATATATAGGCGAGGTTATTAAAGAGAATAATAAATAACGGAACGAGGTCACGCGAAATTAGCGGCGGGATGTTCAGCGAATAATAAAGAATGGAATAACAAGCGAAATCACCATGTATGCGTTACTTGGCATGGCGAGTTATTCAACAAAATAATAAATAACGGAACGGTCCACGTAAAAGCATACCGATTAGGATATTCAACGAAATAATAAAAATGAAATAACGAGAAGAATTTCACCAAGTATAGGGTAGCAGCGTATCTGAGTTATTCAACATAATAATAAATAATGGAATAACGGAAGAATTTCACCAAGTATAGGGTAATGGGCGTATCTGAGTTATTCAACGAGAATAATAAATAATGGAATAATGAAGTTCTCTTCATGAATACAAAAGAAATAATAACCCTTACCTTATAGAAGAAAGCGGATATAGAAGTAGTGAAGTAGCGAGAATACTTTTCTTCTTCTCTCTAGAGTTTCGGTGAATTAAGTGAATTAAGAAATAATGAAGGAATGAGCTTCTATTTATAGAAAAATAGGCGCATAGTAACTAATTCATGAAGCGGTCGAGTTGATTTACTTTTAAACGGACAGTCCATATTAAAACTTAAAGCAACGGTTCATACTGATTCATTATTAAAACTTTAAACCAACGATCCATATTGATTTACTATTAAAACTTTAAACCAGCGATCCATATTGATTTACTATTAAAACATTAAACCAGCGATCCATGTTGATTTACTATTATAAATTCAACCAACGGTCTGAAAAATTAGCACATCTCCTCATGGAATAATATTGTACCCAAAAATAATTTAGACCGAAAAGAAATATATTGTTCGGGTGAATAGTACCCCATGAATAGTAACTTCTGAATAGTAACTCGTGAATAGTAACTCATGAATAGTAACTCATGAATAGTACTCCGACGCGAAAAGTGTCCCGAATACCCGATTGAACAATATAACCTCCAGACATCAATTATCATCCGAATAGATGTCGATTTCTATTAACACAAATAATCCCAACACAATGGAACTATCAAATTCATCTTTAATCAACACGAACTTATTCATCATTAATATTATAACTCATAATATTTAACAAACGAGTTGTTCTCGGGGAAGGGGTCTTTCAGATAAGGATTTCTCTCTGTTAGGTATGATTAAGTGACCAAACCTCTCCTTGATAGAACTTCTAGACATTGTAAATATTGCGATTTAATAATATGAACAACTTTGTCGTCTCAATTATTGATTTAATAATATAACATATAATGCAAATTGATCTTTGTGACAATAATCGAATCAATAATATAGAGAGATATGATCACGACAATTCTTGTAGTAATAATTGAGTATAAGCGAGTGATTTCTCATGTAAGCATCAAAAATCAATATCGTGTGCTCTTATGTAACCACACATTATTCTTGTCACTTTTCTTTTCTTGCCGAGTAGTTCAACAAGTATTAACGGTAAAACTTTCGTAGTTATTTTCATAAAAATAATTTTGTCATTTTCTCGATCAAATGATAATTCCATTGTGGGGTCCTGATGATTGTGTCGTAAATCGAATATTCCCCGAGCCACAAAGAATATTCTCCAGACCAATCGAATATAATATAACAACTTGCATACTTTGCAAAATTTATAAATATTACCCACAACTATAATATTATATTAAATCCACACCATAATATTCAAAAAAAAAATCGAAATTTAAATCTTTATTAAGTAAAATTTGGGATTTTACAATCTCCCTCCTTATGAAATTTCGCCCTCGAAATTTACGTGCGTTACACAGTATCTTAGAACGAGATGAGGACACTTCGATCAGATTCTAACTCTTGAGGTATAACCTTTGAGTGTTGAATACATTCCAGGATTTTAACAGGTACATCTTCATACGTTAAATTATCCGCTATCTCATCCGGTTCTAAATCAATAATGTGGTTCGGGTCGTCCACATATTTATGTAACATAGATATGTGAAAAATGTTATGAATACGCGACATACTTGGCGGTAAAACGAGTCTATAAGCCACAGTTCCTACTCGATCAAGGATTTCAAATGAGTCAATAAAATCGAGGGTTGAGATTTCCTCTCTTCATCGATTCTTTCTTCTAGAATAACGCCATCTTGAACCTTCTTTTTCACATTCATCAGCTCTAAGTATTTAGCTTGAGAGGCTTTAACTTTATCGATTAAAGTCGATTCTACTCGTATATTCGTTATCTTCACGTAGGTTCGTATATTCACACTCATAAATGCATACGATCTTCAACTTAACGTGTCAGCTACCACGTTCGCTTTTCCCACGATGGTATTGAATGAGTACGATCGTAATCTTCAACAATTTCGAGTCAACATCTTTGGTGCATATTACGTTCATTTTAGTTGAAGAAATATTTAAGGGTTTTAGAAATGGGGTTTTTATCTTTGAAATTCGATACAAAATTCGATTTCACGCTCTAGGGTAGGCTAAGAAGTCTTCAAGAAGAATCGTCAGGAAATTTATTAACAATAGAAATATCATTCAAAACTATGACTCTCATCCATAACTTGGATAGTACGTCACATTGATACTTATCAACTTGCCACGGTTATTCATGACGTCGCCTACAGGAAGTCTGGCTTCGGTGCATTCCACACAAGGAAGTCACCAGATAAAGGCTCAGGGCTCTTTACTTATGGCTTGATATGACAATGATTGACTTTAGTGGTTTGGTTGCTTGAATTCACATAACTGGTTAGTTAGGAATATAAAAGCTAACAACCTTACGAAAAGTATGATGAGTAGTTAACCAATCGATTTTAAAATCACATCAAAGGCAAGTATTTTCAAAGAGATAAGATCGACAGGTAATGTGAAAGTGTCGATTTGAATCAAACAAGATTAATAAACAGTGGAGGTAACGAAGGTTTCTGCTAATGAAGTTTCAACCAATAGGTCAAAGTCTAACTTCTCTTGAGTTAAATTTAAACGTTGAGCGCAAGCAAGAGAGATAAAGAATGGGTAGAATCGGTATCTAATAAGGTATAAACTTAAGAATTTATAATTAACTAACCCGTGCTAACCCGTTCGAGGTTACTCACTTTTTGAGAAGTCACGAAAATGCTCTTCACGAAACCACCGACTTTGTTTTGTCCGTATCAACTTTGGTGCCATTTGTCCCGGTGAACTTGACTTTGGTGCACGACAAAATCGGGCTAGGTGACCTTCTCTTCCACAATTGTAACATGCTTTGGATGGCATCACGCAGTTTGCACTGATATGTCCCTCCCCTCCGCATTTGAAACATATGTAGGTTGTCGTTCTCCTTCCTTTACAACGGGTGCTGGTGCTGACGTCTTTCCATCATTGTTGAATTTCCTCTTCTTGAAATGTCCATTCTTATTGTTTTGGCCATGATTACCATCGAAGTGGTTACCATTTCTAGCATGTTGATTCCCTTCACGCTTATTATCACCGCTTCGATGACTGCTACCACTAGTATTATCATTTTGTCAGCTGCTCTCTTTTGGTTGGGTTCACTCATTATCGGCGCTCAATAAGCGAGCCCTATTAACAACATCTGAATACAAGAAAAGTTTATGAAATGAGGTATTGGCGTATCTTGGGTTTTAAACCTTTTAGAAACATCGCGTCATTCTCTCCTCATTATCAACCAAATGGGGCGTAAACATGGGACAACTCGGCGAACTTGGCTTCGTCTTTGTGACATGGTCATGTTATTTTGGTCCAACTTGATGAAATCTACCTCTTTCATGTGACGAATACTTTTGGGAAAGTACTTGTCGTTGAACAATTCTTGGAACTTCTCCCAAGACATCTTGATCTGGCCGGGTTGAGTACTCTTCTGATTCCCACCGATAATCGCCTCTGCGCATAACATGAAGGTGGCAAAGGGAACCTTTTGCTCCTCGGAGCAACCCAAGACATCAAATATCTTGTTGATCTGCTTTATCCACGTCTCCGCCTTAAGTGATTTTGGCTCTCCAAAAAACTCCGGTGGTCCCAGTTCCTTGAACTGCTTAGTGGTGACCGTCCGAGATTATCCAGTGTTTCCACCTATATTTTTATCATGAGTCTCTCTTACCTGTTGTTGCATGAATTACATAAAGTCTCTGAACATTCCATCGTTCATCATTTTGTCAGTGTTGTTGTTTACAGGAGGATTATCGTCTTCCTGATGCACATTATCCTGATTATTGATATGTGGAGACTCAACGGTCTCCTGTGCTCCATTGCTATTCTCAACATTCTCGGATGTCATTTTCAAATACTGCCACAAAACAAGGGTTAATTAACATATCACATATTATCCCTATACTCTGACCAACCAATTAAATACCAAATAAACTTAGGTAGGTCATACTAGCGAAGGAATTCCCGTCTCTCCCCTCCTAGTTCTTGTCTCACATCTCGCTTGAGGATCATATCCCTAAGCTTTGATACCAAGCTGTGGCGCCACCAAAATAGGTATACATCACCCATCTTGAGTCGCCAAATACATGGTACAAAATTCAAATACAACTTAATAATACAGTTGTCGTGTAAACAATACGACAAAACATAAATTAAGAGTTTTAATAAGAATATTGTCATCTAGACAATATCCACACTCAAAGGAGTCCTCATTACATTTATTGTCACACTATTTAACAGAATAGTGAAGACTACTAATGCTATCATCTGGACCGTCAATCCATTCCCCGACTCGTCCCAACTATATTCTCATTTCCTGAAGAGAACAGTGAAGGAAAGGGTGAGCTCAACTAGCCCAGTAAGAAATATTATGACTAAGATAATGCAGAATAAATTATCATTAGTCCTCAACAATGTTAAACTGATAAAATACAATAGACATCAAGTTTAAGCTGCGGTGAACAAGCAATCCATTAAATCGGAGTACAATATCTTAATTTTGAGAGATGATATATTTTAGTCTCTAGTATTTTACTTGCTCTGTTGGTTAAGCTGGGGCATTGTATTTGAAATGAAGGAAGACTTTTTCAAATGTATATTTTATGAGTTCTTAAAAAACTTATTTCAAAAAGTGCCTTCAATTTTCGTGTTAGTATTATAAAAATTAAGTATATATTAATTAAATTTCGTGCCTTAACTTAACATTAAATATTTTATTTTCGTGCCTCAAATACAATGCGAGTTTAACCAATGAGCAAGTAAAATACTTGAGACTAAATCATATCATCTCTTAGTAGCAGTGATATAACTTGTCTTAAATTTAATTATTTTTATTTTTTAATGCAACTTTAATGTGTTGAGTTATCCCATATAATGGAGAAATGTTTTAAAAAAAAAATACCCGACCGGTACAAGCTTTGCCGGCTGGAGTATTTTAATATTAAAATGACAACAGTTGACCATGCAATGCAATATATTAAAATAAAAGCCGGTAAAGCTTGTGACGGCTGGGCATTTCCTGACTATTTATGACATTCAATCTAAGTCTTCCAATAAGTTGATCAATGGTCCAAAAGTGGGTTGTTATACTCAGTATCCATGGCAATAGGTTGCCATGGATGGATTCCTATATATATATATATATATATATATATATATATTTACATTTATATCGGAACTGGAGTTTATTTCGTGGCCTTTTCTTTGCTTTATTTACATTTAGTCCCGCTTGAGTTTACTTCGTGGCGGTTGATCGTCTTTACTGCTTTCTTTACATTTAGTCCCGTCTGGAGTTTACTTCGTGGTTGTTGAACGCATTTATTGCTTTATTTACATTTTCGATCCCCGTGGAGGTGCTTCGTGGTGGTTGATCATGTCTCTACTTTATATATATATATATATATATATATATATATATATATATATATATATATATATATATATATATCGCTTTTATATATTTATATTTTCGATCCCCATGGAGGTGCTTCGTGGTGGTTGATCATATACGTATATATATATTTTCTGACTTATATATATATAAGCGCTACTCGCTTCTCATACAAATTGCAAAACATCATGTGAGCCTAGGAATCATGTGATCACAGATTGATCTCTTGAATCTAGATTTGGTTCCATGATGGACATTTTCATTGTATGTGACTTGTAAATTATTTACGGTGTCCGAATTTCCTTAAATGGCTTTCATGCCCATTAGGAGTTCGGCACTTCTATATATTATTTTTGAGATCTCGAAGATGCTTCGCATATCGAAAATAAAAACAAACAAGTCGAACATTTAATAATAAAATGGAAGTATGAAAAGGTCTCAATTACTATTGAGCACAGGGTTTGAAAAACTTCTTTTGTAAAACCTCATTGCTATATCTTGTTTAAAACTGAATTTTTCATATAAATTCAAATCCTTTGTATATAGGTGCGAACGAGGCCTCGCACTACTTCCAAATAATTGCACATTGATCCACACACAGACACATTCATATAACAGTTTCTTGAAAAGTGGTGGTCACCGTAGCAACACGGATGTCGGGGGGGTGCCTAACACCTTCCCTCTGCATAATCAAGCCCCCGAACCCAAATGAATCTCGGTTTCACAGACCCATTTAGCAGTATCACATCACTGGGTCAATGTGCAAACCTTTTCTCAGTTACGTTGGTGCAACCAGTTAAAAACACCAACGGGCGACTCTTAAAGTCAAATCGTCGACATTATACATGTCAGACCTTTTTCACTTGTTTTTTCAAACAAATCTCACATAACATGAGAACACCAAAGAACAAGTAACGAAAAGGGACAAATAAAAATCTCGACGTCGACAGGTGGCGACTCTGCTGGGGACACCAGTAAGAGGGCTTAAGCCGCTATTACAAGCTTTTCAAAATGGTTATATGCTTGTGTGTGAATGTTGCATTTACATTTATGATGAATGTGTACGAATGCATTTTACTTACTTCACTATAATATATCTATCTGTGATATTAGTGCTTTGAACATGTCATCATTTTCATAAATGGTGAGACATGTTGTATGTAAATGTATGTTGTGTGGTTCCTCCACCGGGAGGCTATCTAGGTGTTTGATTCTTTGGACTAGTAGGAAGGCTAATTCCAACGAGGCTCGGGAAAGGCATCACCAGATTCGCTCCAGTTGAATGGCCGAATTAACTTCTCGTCCAAGTAAATTGTGATGATCACGGGAACCTTCATGCCAAAAAAGCGCGAGAGTAACCCTAAGATAGGTCAACCTCACGATAAACCAAACGTGAAGGAAAGTCTCTTCATGATTTCCCTTTTCAATTACTTGTAAAAGCATTTACTTGTAATTTCATTCCATGTTCATCTTTATGTAATGGAAAATATGAAGAAAATTTATGCATACATGCCATGTTATCAAATAACACCCATTTTTACAGGATAATATTCCTAAAATGGACACATTATGATAGCATTTACATTATCCCTAAGACTAAACTACATAAGTCTTTTATAGGGAAACAATTGGGCCTGTTACTCACTCAAAATCCAAAAAGGCCACGAGCCTACAGCCAATCATGTTTTCTTCTGACCAGTCTAATGGCGTTTCTCGAGAAGAATTTGACGGATTAAGTAAATAAATTACAGATTTTGTTGTCCTGCTTAAAGAATTGCATCAGTTTACTCGGGGTACAAAGATGCCTACATATCCGGAATCCTCTACAGAAGGAGGAACACAAGGTTTGGATAAAACAAATCCAGAACCTCAGTTGGATACAACCAATAGAGACCCTGAAAACACCCATCTCAAAGGAAGGAGATCCGGACACCGGTGATATCAGGAAGAAGGTCCTTCAAATGGAAGAAACTATTCGTTCTCTAAAAGGGATTGGAACACATGGAAGTGTTTCATATGCTGATCTTTGCATATTCCCTGGTGTTCATTATCCAAAGAAATTTAAAACACCTGACTTTGAAAAGTATGACGGATTAGGGGATCCTTATACATATTTGAAGGTGTTTATTAGAGAACTTAGATCTTATGCGAAAAACGAGAAACTCATAATGTAGCTGTTCCATTGGGGTAACACCCTACTCACTAGCCTATGGGATGGAAGCGGTGCTCCTCATAGAGGTAGAAATTGAATCCCTCAGAGTGTTAATGGATGCTCAGTTGGATGAAGATCAATGGGTACAAGACAGGTATCACCAATTGTGTCTAATAGACGAAAGGCGAACCACGACTATCTTCCATGGTCAGTTATATCAACAAAGGATCACAAGATCCTACAACAAAAATGTGACGCCCCCAAAATAGGTATACACAACACCCATTCTGAGTCGCCAAATACATGGTACAAGAAGCAAACTACAACTTCAATAATACAAATGTCGTGTGAAATACGTCAATATATACTGTGAGTTTAAATATAATATTGTCTTCTAGACAATATCCACACACAAATAAATCCTCATCATAATTATTGATACATTATTTTACAAAAATGGTGAGGACTACTAAACAACTCTCTCTAGAACCTTCATTCCATACCCAGGCTAGTACTCATTACATTCTACGCCTCACGAGAAGAAAAATGGAACAACAAGGAAAAGGGTGAGCTCAACTAGCCCGGTAAAGAATACTATGACTAAGATAATATACAACAAATTATCGTTAGTCTCCAGCGAGAAAAAAAAATCGATAGAATACTGATAGGCAACAAGTTTTGAGATCAATATTCATGGTGAAATAATAATTCATAGAAGAGTTACGTAGAGAATGAAATCTACTATAATCTATGAATTTAACGGTCCATCATCAATATTTTATCCTGTAACATCAATCAATATTCATCTCAAATCAAATATTCATCTTTGCACTACTGGGCCCGAGAGATATTCATCAATCGATCATATTCATCTCAACTTTTGTTCATCTTTGCACTAAAGGCCAAAGATATTCATCGATCGGTCGTGTTCATTTAAACACTGCTCATCTTTGCACTCTGGGCCAAAGATATTCATCGATCGGTCGTATTCATCTAAACACTGCTCATCTTTGCACTCTGAGCCAAAGATATTCTTGAAATCATTCATCTTTACTCTCGGACCAAAGATATTCAATAATATCATCATTTAAGACTGAGGATGATGAAAAATATTTTTAAAGAACGAATCCAGTGAAACAAAATGACAAGGATTAAGGATTAAGGATTCGTACTTTGTTTTATCCATGTCCAACAATACCTCAAAAATAATCATAGTGGTGTAAAATTCAAGAATAATCAAAACATGGATACAATCAAAGCTAGTATCCGAATAGATATTTTAGACGAAAAGAAGAAATTTTATTTTTCGATTGAATAGTCTTGATATCATCGTGAATATGTATCGTGAATAGTGCAGATATCGTGAATAGTAACTCAGAGCACCAAAAGATAGAAATTCCACAAAAAACATCTTCACGCTTCATGAATAGTACTCGTGAATAGTAACTCGTGAATAGTAACTCATGAATAGTAACTCGTGAATAGTAACTCATGAATAGTAACCCCGACATGAAAAAGTTCCAAATTTGATAAAAACTTGGATCGACATTTCAAAGATAATGATATTGAAGAAATAATATCATTCTGAAAAAATAATATCCCTTACCTCAAAGAATCGATTGCCGGAAGGAAAGGTCGGAAGTGATCTTTGAATGAAACTTGTCTTGAACAACAACTCTCAAAGTATCTAAATACTCACAAAATCGCTCGATAATAGAGAGAAGAGAAAACTTTGTTTACGGTGTGATTTTCAATTCTAACTTAGCCCTCTATTTATAGGAAAATGTTAGCACGCTTCAAAGCGGACTTAACTGCAACTTCGATGGCTTTACACTGCTACTATTCCCACCCACCACATTTGAAAATTCAATTGAGCACATTTCTCACCAACCAAAAGTGGGGCCCACCAATTCTAGAATTTTTCACCAAAATCATTTATAACCTAATTTACGAATGGTCACCTCTTAAAATTCATAATAAATTATCGCTCATTTTAACGATTCAAAATTTGTGGACATATACTCAACTTATATATGTATAACATATCCAAAAATTACAACGATCAGCGGTCGGATTAAATATTATAACTCACACAATAAAGTTTGTAATAACACCAATTTGATCTTTTAATACCTCAATCAAACAAAATAAAATACAAATAAAACATCTCGGCATTAATTCCTTCATTAATAACCACATAAATAAATCCATCATTTATATTCATATAAAATAAATATTTCCTTATCATATGAATTAATAATTAATTATTCACAAATAATATTACTGAGAATCACATTTATAATGACGAGTACATTTCCCGGAAAAAGGGGGCTTTCGATAAGAATCTCTCCTTCTTGGTAGCATGATTAGGTGACCAAACCTCTCCTTAGAGCAGAACTTTCTAGACATTGCCAATAATGTTATCTAATAATATTATTCAAATAATATGAATTATTGATGCGATAATGGGAAATCTCGTGTGTGATGACAATTATTGAAGCAATGAATAATATAAAATACCAACGCAACAATTATTGAATCAATAAAATAAACTATTGAGCAAGTAATTACTATAACAATTATTGAGTAGTGCCTTCTTACGTAAGAATCAATAATTGATGCAATATCTGGTAATGCTCTTATTCAACAACAGCGTATTAGTGTGTTTTAACCATAAAGGGTATTCCAATATAGATACTTGTAACAATTACGTCGTTATTTTTAAACAACTTATATTTGTCGTTTTCCTCATCCAATCGCTTTTAGTTATGGGGCCCACACATGGTCGCTTTTAGTCAGCATTAAATACGAATATTCCCCGACGATCTGAATATTCCACGACCAAACGAATATTCCCAAACAAAATGAATATTTTATAACCACTTGCTTATTTTGAAATATTTGCGTATTTTACCCTAACTATCCACATTAATCAAATCAACCCTTACTATTTCAAAATAATAAATAAAGGAAATTCCTTTTTATTTAAAAAAATTTGGGGTCTTACAACCTCCCTCCTTATGAAATTTCGTCCTCGAAATTGACGTCACGACTACTGTGTGTTTGAAAAGGTGAGGATACCTCGCTTTCATTTCCGTTTCAATTCCCGGTCATTTCCTCTATAGCATGATTCCTCCACAAAACTTTAACTTGTGGTATGACCTTTCTTAGCGTAGGACATGCTCCTTCTATCCAAAATCTTGGCAGTACCTCCTCATACGTTAAGTCTTGGCTATCTCGTCCGGTTCTAACTTTCTATAACGTGGTTGGTCTTTCACATATTTACTGAAATGCTAGATATATGTGAAACACATTATGAACACGAGACATACTTGGAGGTAACTTGCAAGTCTATAGGCTACATTTCCTACTCGGTCAAGAATTTGAAATGGACCGATAAATCGTGGATTGAGCTTTCCTCTCTTCCTAAATCTTGTAACTCCCTTCCATGGAGCAACTCGCAACAATCATGATCCCCTACATTAAATTCCACGTCCTTTCGATGAAGATCCGCATAACTCTTTTGTCGATCTTGTGTGCTTTTTATATCGTTGTCGAATCATTTGGATCTTTTCGGTGAGTCAAATACGTCTTAACTTTCGGGTCCCAACAATGTTGCTTCACCCACCTCATCCCAACATATTGGAGAACGACATTTTCGTCCATATAATGCTTCGAATGGAACCATGCCTATATTTGTTTAATAACTATTGTTGTATGAGAATTCCACCAATGGCAAGTACTTATCCCAACTTCCTTTGAAATCTAGGACACAGAGTTTTAATATATCTTCAAGAGTTTGAGTAGTCCTTTCTGATTGCCCATCCGTTTGAGGATGGTATGCCAAACTAAATCGTAAATTCGTGCCCATAGCTTTCTAACCCAAAATCATGAAGTGAATCTTGGGTCACTATCCGAAACTATGGATACAGGCATGCCATGCAACCTCACAATCTCATTCACGTACATACTAGCAAGACGTTCAAGGGAAAAAGTCTCCCGTATCGGCAAGAAATGAGCAGATTTGGTTAATCTATCAACAATAACCCAAATAGCATTGATGCCTTGAGAAACCATAGGAAGACCCGTAATGAAATCTATAGTAATGTGTTCCCACTTCCATTCGGAATCTCAAGTGGTTGCAGATGGACCCTTAGGTACTAGATGCTCGCCTTTACATGTTGGCAAGTTAAACACATCGAGATAAACTTTGCAATCTCTCTCTTCATATTGTTCCACCAAAATGTATGTCGAAGATCACGATACATTTTAGTACTTCCAGGATGGATTGCAAATGGCGTATTGTGTGCCTCCATCATAATCTTGTACCTCAAATCAGTCGTTAGGAACCACAAAGTCTAGAGTGGACTCAAGTATTCCTTCTTCATCAATTCTCGCTTAGGAATAGCTCCTTCTTGTACTTTCTTCTTCATATGCATCGGCTCAAGGGCCGGTGGCTTGGCGACTTTAACTTTAACTAAAGTCGATTATACTCGTATATCATCACGTGGGTACCTAGAGTTTTCATCTCCATCTCTATTATTTGTAAATTCTCTGAAATTAGTCTTTGACAATATATTTTCGTACTTTATATCGATCTTCTACTCAACACGTCGGCTACCACGTTCGCTTTTCGAGGATGGCATGGTGAACATGTCTTTGAAATGAGTCTCCTCTTGAGTTCTTGAAGCTCTTCCCACATTCCTTGCTCCATTCAAATTTTGTATCTCTACGAGTCGTTTGCGATAGCGATTCGAGAATATCCTTCAACGAATCTCGATAATAACCAACTAAGCTGAAAGCTACGTATTTCGATTCTTGACTTAGGTTGCTCTCAATTGTGACTCATATCCCAATCTTGGATAGACGTCACAATGACACCTATCGATTTACTATCGCACGAATATGGCGTCCCCTACGGAGAGTTAAAGCTTAGGTGAATTCCATAAAGGAAGTCACAAGATAAAGGCTCGGTACCAAATTCTATAGTTGAATTTTAACTCACGAAGTTCAATAGGAGCCATTCGATATGAGATTTTAGAAATGAGTTTTGTCTAGGGTTCAAAGTCGATACAAAATTTAATATCGAGGGCTTTGGGAGTAAGCGAGAAATTCTTCAGAAATACGTCGGAAAAAATCAATAACAAGGAATATTATTCAAATCGGCGTGTCTTTATTCAAATCCATAACATGGACTAAGAAAACTTGACATCCGTAATAAGCGAATGACTTCATGGCTTGATATGAAAATGTTTGATTACAATGGTTTGATTGCTTGAATTGAATAACAAAGTTGCTTAGGAATATGAAAACTAACAACCTTACAAAAGCAATCAATTTGGCATGATGAGTAGTTAACCTTAAAATCACATCAAAAGCAAATATCTCTATAGAAATAAGGTTAACGGGTAATGTGATAGTGCCAACTGAATCAAACAAGATTTCTAAACAACAGATGTAATGAAATTTTCTCTAATGGATTCTCCATAAATAGGTCAAAGTCTAATTTCTCCGTAGTCAAGTTCAAGCGTTGGCGCAAGCAAAGAGATAAAAGAATGGGTAGATCCCAGGTATCTAGTAAGGTATAAACGCAAGAATTTATAATTAACTAACCGTGCTAACCGTTCGGGTTCCTCGCATTTTGACCGGTCACAACAAACGCTCTTCCGGAATCGTTGACTTTGACTTTTACGGGGCATCTTTTGAGTCACCATTCCCATTGGACTTGGTTTCGATATCGTCTGATCTCGGCGATATGTCCTTCTTTTCCACAATTATAGCATACCTTAAAGCTGTTGTAGGCGGTTTGGTGATATGTCCCTCTTTCGCATTTGTAACTTGTCGATAGGTGGTCGTTCTCCTCCATAAAACTAGTTGCTCTTGGGCGGCGGCGTCTTCAAATGGTCGTTGTTGAATCTCCTCTTTTTAAAATCTCCTCCACTCGCTTCTTCTATTTTTGGCCACGATTACCACCGAGTGGTTCCGCCTTTGTCGATATTCTTCTTTCTCCATTTGGTTATCGTTATTACGATGATCGCTATCTTCTTGGTATGATCACGGTTATGGTCCCTCGGTTGAGCGTACTCGTTATCTCGCTCTAACAAGTTGAGCCCCTGTTGACAACATCTCGAATAGAGAAAAATTTATGAGAAATGAGATCTTGGCGTATCTTGGGTTTCAAACCTCTAAGAAACATCCGCGTCATACGTTCCTCATTCTCCACTAAATGAGGTGCAAACACGGATAACTCATGAACTTACCGCCTCATCTTTTGGGATGCCGTCATGTTATTCTCGCTCGAGTCTAATAAACTCCACTTCCTTCATACGTATAATGAATACTTTCGGGGAAGTACTTGTCATTGAACTATTCTGAAACGTCTCCCATGACATCTTTGAGTGCAATTTGGATGGTACGCCTTCACGAACTCCACCGATGATGTCGCCTCGCCACGCGAACATAAAGGTGGCGAATGGAACCTTCATTTCTCCGTGCATCCCAAGACATCGAATATCTTGGTAATTTGTTTGACCCATGTTTCGCCATGATCGGATCGGCTTTCCCTTAAATTGCGGTGGTCCCAACTCTTTGAAGCTTGCTTTTGTGACCACCGTGAATTGCTATCATTTCCTCTGTATTTTGAACACGAGTCTCCTAAATGCGATTTTGCATGAAGCTGCAAAAAACTTCTAAACATCCCCTCGTTCCTCATCGCTTTCGGTGGTGTTGTTCACGGGAGGAACATTGCGGACTGTTACACGTTCTCCTCGTTGGTAAAATACGGGCATCTCCACGGTCTCATTTACTCCCTTTGTTAATATTCTCGATTCGACATTCTCAAATACTATCATAAAACAAGGGTTAATTAAGTAAATTAACAAATCACATAATACCCTATATTATGACCAACCAACAAATAAGCTTAGGTAGGACACACTAGCGAAGGATTTACTCGTCTCTCCCTCTAGTTCTATTCCCGATCTCGCTTGGAGATCATATCCTAAGCTCGATACCAATTGTGGCGCCCCCAAAATAGGTATACACAACACCCATTCGAGTCGCCAAATACATGGTACAAGAAAGCAAACTACAACTTCAATAATACAAATGTCGTGTGAAATACGACAATATATCTTAATGAGTTTAAATATAATATTGTCTTCTAGACAATATCCACACACAAATAAATCCCCATCATAATTATTGATACATTATTTTACAAAATGGTGAGGACTACTAAACAACTCTCTCTAGAACCTTCATTTCCATACCCGAGCTAGTACTCGCTACATTCTCGCCTCGAGAAGAAAAATGGAACAACAAGGAAAAGGGTGAGCTCAACTAGCCAAGTAAAGAATATTATGACTAAGATAATATACAACAAATTATCGTTAGTCTCCAACAGGAAAAAATCGATAGAATACAATAGACTGACAAGTTGCGAGATCAATATTAGCGTAATGAAATAATAATTCATAGAAGAGTTACGTAGAGAATGAAATCTACTATAATCTATGAATTTAACGATCCATCATCAATATTTTATCCTGTAACATCAATCAATATTCATCTCAAATCAAATATTCATCTTTACTTCTGAGCCAAAGATATTCATCAATCGATCATGTTCATCTCAACACTGTTCATCTTTGCACTAAAGGCCAAAGATATTCATCGATCGGTCATGTTCATTTAAACACCGCTCATCTTTGCACTCTACGGGCCAAAGATATTCATCGATCGGTCATGTTCATTTAAACACTGCTCATCTTTGCACTCTGAGGCCAAAGATATTCTTGAGAAATCATTCATCTTTGCACTACTGGACCAAAGATATTCAATAATATCATCATTTAAGGCGAGGATGATGAAAAATATTTTTAAAGAACGAATCCAAATTGAAACAAAATGACAAGGATTAAGGATTAAGGATTAGTACTTTTGTTTTATCCCGTATCAACAATACCTCAAAAATAATCATAGTGGTGTAAAATTCAAGAATAATCAAAACATGGATACAATCAAAGCTAGTATCCGAATAGATATTTTTGACGAAAAGAAGAAATTTTATTTTTCGATTGAATAGTCCAGAGTATCGTGAATAGTGCCGATATCGTGAATAGTCTTAGATATCGTGAATAGTAACTCAGACACCAAAAGATAGAAATTCCACAAAAAAACATCTTCACGCTTCATGAATAGTACTCGTGAATAGTAACTTCGTGAATAGTAACTCATGAATAGTAACTCGTGAATAGTAACTCATGAATAGTAACCCGAGCATGAAAAAGTTCCAAATTTGATAAAAACTTGGATCAACATTTCAAAGATAATGATATTGAAGAAATAATATCATTACGAAAAAAAATAATATCCCTTACCTCAAAGAATCAAGATTTCGGAAGGAAAGGTCGGAAGTGATCTTTGAATGAAACTTATCTTGAACAACAACTCTCAAAGTATCTAAATACTCACAAAATCGCTCAATAATATAGAGAGAAAGAGAAAACTTTGTTTACGGTGTGATTTTCAATTTAACTTAGCCCTCTATTTATAGGAAAATGTTAGACGCCAAAGCGCGGACTTAACTCGCAACTGATGGCTTTACTGCTACTATTCCACCCACCACATTTGAAAATTCAATTGAGCACATTTCTCACCAACCAAAAGTGGGGCCCACCAATTCTAGAATTTTCCACCAAAATCATTTATAACCTAATTTACGAATCGGTCACCTCTTAAAATTCATAATAAATTATCGCTCATTTTTAGCGGTTCAAAATTTGTGGACATATACTCAACTTATATATGTATAACATATCCAAAAATTACAACGATCAACGGTCGGATTAAATATTATAACTCACACAATAAAAGGCGTAATAACACCAATTTGATCTTTTAATACCTCAATCCGACAAAATACAAATAAAACATCTCAAAGCATTAATTCCTTCATTAATAACCACATAAATAAATCCATCATTTATATTCATATAAAATAAATATTTCCTTATCATATGAATCAATAATTAATTATTCACAAATAATATTACGAGAATCACATTTATGACAACCAGTTTGTTCCCGAGAAAAGGGGCTTTCAATAAGAATCTCTCCTTCTTGGTAGCAATTAGGTGACCAAACCTCTCCTTATGCAGAACTTTCTAGACATTGCCAATAATGTTATCTAATAATATTATTCAAATAATATGAATTATTGATCGATAATGGGAAATCTTGTAAAGTGACAATTATTGAAACAAGAATAATATAAAATACCAACGCAAACAATTATTGAATCAATAAAATAAACTATTGAGCGGTAATTCTTTGTAAAAATTATTGAGTAGTGCCTTCTTACGTAAGAATCAATAATTGATGCAATACTGGTAATCTTCTTTGTTCAACAACGCGTATTAGTGTGTTTTAACCACCGGGTATTCCAATAAGATTACTTGGTAACAATTACGCCGTTATTTTTAAACAACTTATATTTGTCGTTTTCCTCATCCAATCGCTTTCAGTTATGGGGCCCACACATGGGCTGCCGTCGTAAATACGAATATTCCCAAAGCGATCACGAATATTCCACGACGAAAACGAATATTCCCGAAAAAATGAATATTTTATAACCACTTGCTTATTTTGAAATATTTGCGTATTTTACCCCTAACTATCCACATTAATCAAATCAACCCTTACTATTTCAAAATAATAAATAAAGGAAATTCCTTTTTATTTAAAAAATTTTGGTCTTACAAAAAAGTAAAATTTCTCATAGCGATTCAAACAACATGACTTGATTTTGAAAAAGATCATTGACAACCAAGATCAATCTAAGGAAAATTTTCTCCTAAGCTGGGAAGGCCGTTTGTTGTCAAGGAGGTATTGAGGGAGGCGCTCTCAGATTACTGTGAAATGGATGGCGATGAATTTCCACCGCTTATCAACTCTTTCGAACCGTGAAAGCGGCGATTACGCGTTTGAGGTTACCATCAAGAAAACATCCTGGCTTTAGATCATCATATCACCAGTCATTATGGTTCTCTAACCCTTTTTGCATACTCTTCTGCCCCTCAAGGAAACATATAATTCAAACTAGCAGCCTGGTTTCACCTCATTTCAAACCGTTCATACAATTTCGGTTATCCTGAAGACGAGATTAAACCTTTCACACATGCAGTTTATCCTGAAGACGGGATTAAACTTTTCTATGCTTGCCGTTTGTCTTGAAGACGGGATCAAACTTTTTCACACCTGCAATTTTTCCCAATCATGGGATTAAACTTTCTTCTCCCTGCAGTATAACCTGCATATGGGATTCATATTTCACTTCGGCTGCAATTTGTCTTGAGGGGCGAACTACGTCGACCTAATCTCCCTGATACCCGGGAGTATGTAGGCAACCATATTCTACATGGCCTGGTCGCAATAAAAAACAAACAAACAAAATAACAAAAACATTTCTGCCCCTTTCTCTACATAAACAAAAACCACAAAAATACTTCTACACCCTTCTTCATTAATAAAGCTTCTACACTTATCTGCCTTTCACATTCAGCGTTGAACCTCTTACACCAAGTTTGAACTACACAGACCTGATCTCCTCTTCAATAGGAATACGTAGGTAGCCATTTATGGTTCGGTCTAGCCCCCTACAAAAACATAAATACTTGTCAGCGATACTAGGATCAAACTTCAATCCACCACATTTCATCGGCTTCAGACCAAAGGGATGGAATTACCCAACCTCTCCTCACAAATAGGGGATTCGGTGAACATCTAAGCTGTGGTTGTGCCTCAAAGAGCAACGCCTATCCATAAGAGATGGAATTAACTAGGCTCCTCACAAATACTGATCTTGGTGTTGGTCGAAAACCCGATCACTAAACACGCGTAAGTATACGTGGTCTAATAAGTAATATGATAAGTAGAATATCGTACCCACGAGGAACTATGACTAATATTTGCCAAGCACCGACTTTGTATCGCTAAAGTCTTATTCGAACAGCATTAAATGAAAGTGTGATTAATCTAAGCATAACTAATTATCAAAGCAAGTAAATGGATAACGAATGGTAATCTAAGGAATAACAAGCTAAGGTTACAACTTCACCCCACTCGGGCATTACGCCGAACACACAGAGTGTTGTGTTTCATCAAACTAGCTACCCTTCTCTCTCTGGTCTTAATGGTCATGACAATTTATCGACCGAGAACACACAAGTGATTATACACCTCTATCGAGGTATGTATGAACATATCCTTTCGAGATCCACCGATAGGGAATAGAATGAGAAAAGAATGCCCAAGCTAGATACAATCATATATATATCATGTGAATTGATCGGAATAAGGATTTAAGCATAAGCTCTCAATTAGAGTCATACGTGGTGCATGAGATATATGTCTATTTTACACACAACTTATACAGTCGAAACCCATAATCACATGCCAATATATTCAGGTGTAAATCTACAATTTTTTTGTCGATATCATGTAAATTATCAAAATTATCATTAATGTCTTAGCGAGAATCATTAAGCATAAATATATCGAACCAAATTGTATGGTGCCAACCAAAGAGATAAGACAGTCAATTTAAATAACAAATGGTTCCATTATAACCTTAGAGCAAATATTCAGTTCATAGCTATTGAATAAAATACAAGTAGCAATAAAGACAATATTTATGGGTTACAAAATCAAAGACATTAAATAGATAAGAAGGAACTCTGTCAAAGCCCTTCAATCTCTAAGCATTCTGCTCGAATCAAGCTCTCCAGTCCGTGTAGCTCACTGCACTTGATGCTCCAAAGAAACCCATAATTCTCCCTAATCTAGCTAATTTATATTTACAAACATTTATCTAAGAGAAAGCAAGAGAAATTACAGAAGAAAACTTAGCTAAGCTAATTACTTCTCTCAGATCTACTCTCTATATTATGTATATATATCTCCTGCAGAGCCTCCCTTTCAATCTATATATCCTTTTTCCTTCATTTCCTAGGTGGAGACAAGCCTTCTGTCATGCAGGCATGGAGGTGGCGCCATGACGCTGGGCCACTAAGCTTTAGTTAGCTGCAGCTCACATTAGTATGAGGGACACGAGGCTCGTGCACACAATGTGAGCCATAGAAGCTTCAATGGCGGCTGGCTGTGATGCGTGACGACGTCAAGAGGACATGAAGGTGGGTCTTGTGGCATGAGCACAAAGCTTGGCTTTGGCGCCACGGCGCAGGTATGAAGAAAATGACCGCTTTGCCCCTGAATGCAAAAAAAGCACTATAAAGCTCTGCAATACATCAGTTAAGCGCAATAACACTATATTTATATAAAACTACATAAAAACTATGAATTTAGGCAATTCTTTAAGTCATAAAGTATCCGATTCGCGGGTATAAATCTCATTCATCAAATACCCCCAAACTTAAGTCTTTGCTTATCCTCGAGCAAAATATCTAAAACATATTACAAAAGTAAAACACACGCGAAAGAGAAATAAAACTATAATATAGTATCATGGCGTCAAAGCTCAAAGCTACTCCCTGAGATCAGGGCAAACACAGATATGAATAAGGTTTCAATCAAGTTCAAGCATAAGACTATATTTGATCCATTCTATGTGTGTGTGTGGAGACCAACCGTCCTGACTAATTATAGCTCAAATAAGTTCGCATAGTCGATTTTTAATACAAATATGCACACTCCACAATTTAAACATTCAACAATTATAAAGCCCCCAAATCCAGGTACTTGAAACCCAAACTCGGTGCTTCACGATACCATTTCTATGAGCGGAATAATACTAATAATAATAACAATAAAATAAATAACAAACTTAATTTACATAATTATCGAGTCTATCTCCCAAGTACGAGACCTTTAAACATTCATTACATAACGATAGATAATATATATATATATATATATATATATATATATATATATATCATTGTCTTAATAATATAAAACTATTACAAAACTACCATAAATCTTATTTGGTTAGCTTTCCTTTTCCTTTGTTTTTGCATGAGCCTTCTAGTTCTCGCACTTGGTGAAAACATTTAAATTAAGCAAGGATGAGCATTTGAGTGCCCAACAAGTAATAGCAATTAAATATATAAGCTGAAAGAATTTAAATATTTTCTTTATACTACCCCTCTACAATAAATCAATAGTTGTTAAGTAATCGAGGCAGATAATAATAACATAACAACCCTCATTCAAAATTTTGAAACGATGTACTGACTATAAATAGGGTTAAGGTGACATACTATGAACATTGTTTTCATTTTTGAAAAGGTTAAACAAAACTTCATCTGTAAATCGTCATAACTTACGGGCACAAAGGGTGATCGGCCAGATTTGTACCTCAGATTGATCAATACTACATGCAAGAACGATGTTATCGTTCACTCGGCCCACCAGGTGTGTATAAAAAGTTTTCCGTGTAAGGGATGTTCATACTTGCTTTTAGTACCAAACCAAAGCAATTCGGTTGGATAATAATAAGGTTTTATCTTGTTCAACAATAATCTATAATTCAACATATATATATATATATATATATATATATATACGGAGTAATTAACAAAGGTGTATTAACATGTGATTAAATACAATGATTATCCAGTGGGGACACTTCAGTATAACCATTTATAGAAATTAACGAATGTAATATATATCCGAATTATCATATACTAACATGTTGATAATCAATGGCGTATATAATATAGGGTTAATAATGCATGCATGTAATAATATATATTACGAAACATTCATACTCATGTCCATTGCATAAAAAAAATGCAAAGGTAGGATACTTGCACAGTCTCATCGCTACAAAATGCAACTTAGTTTTATCTTTTATATCACGACCTATCATTAATCGGATCATTCATTCGATTAGAACAATATACTATAACACATAGTAATCGCATTTCGCAACAAAGACATAACCTAATCACATTATCACACATATTCAACAGTCATTAAATCACAAACAAACATTAACACAATCAAAATATCTAAGTCCAAATCAATTTTAAAACACGCCGATTGTCTTAAAGCGACTTTATCGGGTAATTATCGAGTCTAAGACTCTACCTGAAGTTCAATATCCGTAATTATCAGTCATATTATTTTAAATGACTTATTAATAATTTCTAAACATTTATTATAATTTTATCATGAATTTTCAAACACCGGAATCATTATCAAATGATTTAAACATTAACTAATTCTATTATCATTAATATTTAATTAATATTAAACTATTAATGAAATCATTACAAAATATTAAAATTATTTATAATAACTCAAAATACTTTTAAAGTATTAATATTACCCTTAAATGATTTTTAAAACATTTATAATCATTTATAAATAATTACCATTAATATTAAAATATTAATGTACTATTCCTCATAATATTAAAAGTCATTAAGTATAACTAAAAATATTTTATTTCATTTATATCCTTTTTTAAATGATTTTAAATTAATAAAATCATTTTTAAAACCATTTATTTAATATAATTATTAAATAAATTTAATATCATTAATGTTAATAAATATCATTAATATTCAATTATTAATGAAATTAACCTTTAAATATTAAAAGTTATATTTTATAACTTAAAATATCTTTAAACACTTTATTTTCATTTAAAATGATTTTTATAATCATAAAATCATTTTTAAACTAAATTATTTAATATAATTATTAAATAACTTTAATAACATTAATAATAATTAATTAATGAAATTTAACTTTAAATATTGAAAGTTATATTTAATAACTTAAAATATTTTTAATTACCTTATTATTATTTAAAATGATTTTTAATATAATAAAATCATTTTTAATCTATTTATTTAAATCATTTATTAAATATCTAAATTATCATTAATATTAATTAATTAATGAATTTCATTATAAAATATTAAAAGTCATTAAAAAATAACTTAAAATATTTTATTAGAACATAATATAATTTTAAATGATTTTTCAAGTATTAAAATCATTTTTAAATAATTTATGTAATATAATAATTAAATAAATTAAATACCTTTAATATTTCAAAAATATTAAAAATTTATGAAATATATTAAAATTTATTAAAAACTAATTTTCAGACTTTAAAATAATTTTAATTTTATTTTTTATTTTTATTTTAATAATTAATACTAATTATTTAATAAAAATAATTATTTAGCAATTAATCTGTAGCTAAAAGTAGCTTTAGCGACAAAACTATCGATGAATGTGTTCTTGAGCACCAAGAACATGCATAAGCAGTATTCGAGATGCATACTTTGACCAAACATAATTTTTAATCTATGATGTTTCTAAGAAAGCTAATACCTTGATCCTGCAGGGCTAGTGTAACACTACATGTAAAAACAAATAACAGGGTCATAAAGCATTACAAATGAAAGTTATAAGCCAGCAAACTAGCTGTCAGACATGTTCTTCATGTTTCTGGGCTGCCCAAAAACTTAAGTCATGGTCGGTCAACGCTTTTGTTGACCTTTTATCTATCAATCTGATCATGTATTATGTAGTTTAGATGTCGGGATGTGTAGAGTTTCTAGCAGGATACACGTTTTGAACAACTTTCAAGTTTAAGCATTAACACTAAGACAGATATAAGGCCTGGTGTAAGACCCCAACTTTTTATAAATGAAATTAAATTTTCTCTATTTATTATTTTGAAATAGTAAGTGTTGATTTGATTAATGTGGTTAGTTATGGGTAAAATGCACAAATATTTTAAATAAGCAAGTGGTTATAAAATATTCATTTTTATTGGAGAATATTCGTTTGGTCGTGCAATATTCTTATTGTCGGGAAATATTCGTATGACGAAGCAACCTTGTGTGGGCCCCATAACGGAAAGCGATTGGATGAAGAAAACGACAAGTATAAGTTGTTTATAAATAATAGCAGGCGTAGTTTGTTAGATTAATCTTATTAAAATACCGGTGGTTAAAACACGATCATCACGGTATTACACCAATTATTGATTCTTACGAAGAAGGCACTACACAATAATTGTTCACAGTAATTCTTGTTTGATATTTTATTTTATTGATTTAATAATTGAGTACGTTGATTTTATATTATTGTTGTTTTCAATAATTGTCACTACACAATATTTTTCATTATCGGATCAATAATTCATATTATTTGAATAACATTATTAGATAACATTATTGACAATATCTAGAAAGTTACATCTAAGGAGAGGTTTGGTCACCTACTCTAATTGCGGCTACCAAGATGGAGAAATCCTTATTGGAAAGCCCCCTCTTTCCTGGGAACGGCCTGGTTGTCGATATTGTGATTCTATAATATTATTTGTGAATAATTAATTATTGATTTATATGATAAGGAAAATATTTATTTTATGTGGATATAGATGGAGAAAATTTTAAACTGACAATTGTTGAAAAATTGATATTTTATCTTTTCTGATAAAAAATTCATTTTAATATATTATTATATTTTATTAATATAATAATGGTGATATTTTTACAATGAATGTGGGATATATGAATATATGAGAAGGAAGAGTATTTTGTTGCAAAAGTTGTTTAAAACATGTTAAACATGTCTGTGGGCCCATTTCTTGACTGAAATTTGATTATAGCCTGTAAAATCGTCCGTTTGTAGATTTCGGTCAATTTCTGTTTGGAATTTGAAAAACTTTCTTCTGCAAAGTTGTAGATAATGGAATTTCCTATGGAAAAGAAATAAGGTTCAAATTTTTGTGATAAAATGGCTATTTATTATGAATTATTGAAGTCCTGAAGTTCTAGAATAATTAATTTTTGAAGTTTTAAATATTTTTTTTACAAAAAACGTTTTTAGTGAGTTGAGTGGGTCTTGAATGTGATGTAAATGTGCTGATATAAGTTTTCCAAGTTTGCGTATGATTTATTTTATAAATATTAATATTATATTAAATTTTCTGCTTTGGTGTTCTAAGCATTTTCCTATAAATAGGGTGCTTAGGTTAGAATTGAAAATCGCACCAGAAACTGAAGTTTTCTCTCTCTATATTGTCGAGCGTATTCTTGTGAGTATTTTGATACTTTGAGTGTTGCTATACGGTGAAAGTTTCTTCAGCACTATATCCAGTATTCGATGTAAGTATTATACATTTGGAGGTAAGGGATGTTATTTTTAAAAAAAAAAATATTATTTCTTCTAATATCATTATCTTAGGAATATTGGTAAGATTTTTCTTGTGAAATTCTCGTCTTTTAGTGTCGGGGTTTCTATTCATATATCGACATTATTCACGTATCTGGCACTATTCATGAATACTGCCTTTATTCACAAAAAAATTAATTTTTTTTTTTTGTCCAAAATATCTATTATGGATACTAACTTTGATTGTATCCATGTTTTGATCATTCTTGAATTTTACTTCACTACGATTATTTATGAAGTATTTTTGAACTTGGATTGTTTAAAAAGTACGAATCCCTATTTTTTTTGTTCTTTTGTTTCACTAGATTCGTTTTCTTTAAAATATTTTTCATCATCCTCGGTCCTAAATGATGATATTCTTGAATATCTTTGGCCATATAGTGCAAAAGATGGTTGATTTTCTTATGAATATCTTTGGCCCAGTAGTGCAAAGATGTCCGGTGTTGAGATGAACATGATCGATGCGGATGAACATCTTTGGCTTTTGTAGTGCAAAGATGAATATTTGATTCACGATGTATATTGATTGATGTTGTTGAGGATAAAATATTGATGATGGACTTTTAAATTCATAGATATTAGTAGATTTCATTCTCTACGTAACTCTTCTATGAATTATTATTTCATTATGAATATTGATCTAAAACTTGTTGTCTATTGTATTTTATCGATTTTTCCTTGTTAAAGACCCAGCGATAATTTATTCTATATTATCTTAGTCATAATATTCTTTCTTGGGCTAGTTAAGCTCACCCTTTTCCTTTTGTTCCATTTTTCTTCTCGGGAGGCGAGAATGTAGCAGTACTAGTCGGGGTGTGGAATGATGGTTCTAGAAGTTGTTTAGTAGTCCTCACTATTTTGTAAAATAGTATATCAATAATTGTAATAAGGACTTATTTGGGTGTGAATATTGTCTAGATGACAATATTTGTATTTAAACTCACAGTTTATGTATTGTATTAATAAAGTTGTAGTTGTTTCTGTACCATGTTATTGACGACTCAAAATGGGTGATGTATACCTATTTTGGGGGGCGTCCATGATTAATATCGAGCTTAGGAATATGATCTCTGGCGGAGATCGGGGAATAGAACTAGGAGGGGAGAGACGAGTAAATCCTTCGCTAGTGTGTCTTACCTAAGCTTATTTGTTGGTTGGTCAGTATATAGGGATATTATGTGATATGTTGATTTCTTTAATTAACCCTTGTTTTATGGTAGTATTTGAGAATGTCAATTGAGAATGTTAATGATGGAGTAAATGAGACCGTGGAGACACCTTTACTCACCTGCGAGGAGAACGTGCAAAACATCTTGGCAATGTTCCTCCTATAAACAACACCACCGAAAGCGAGATGATGAGCGACGGGATGTTTAGAAGCTTTTTACGATTCATGCAAAAATCGACGAGGGAGACTCGTGCACAAAATATAGGTGGAAATGATTACAACGCTTGCGGTTTGTCACAACCCAAGCGATTCAAAGAGTTGGGACCACCGAGTGCTGGGAAAACCGGATCCGATTAAAGGCGAGGCGTGGGTCAAACAAATTACCAAGATATTTGATGTCTTGGGATGCACGGAGGAACGAGAAGGTTCCATTCGCCACCTTTATGTTTACGTAATGAGGCGGATTCTTGGTGGGAATCGTGAAGCGTACCCATCCGGCCAAGACTTAGCATATCTTGGGAGACATTTCAAAAACTGTTCAATGACAAGTACTTTCCTGAAAGTATTCGTCATATGAATGAAGTGGAGTTTATTAGACTGGAACAAAACAATATGACGGTGTCCCAGTACGAGGTGAAGTTTGCAGAGTTATCCAGGTTTACACCTCATTTGGTGGAGAATGAGGAACGTATGACGCGGATGTTTCTGAGAGATTTGAAACCAGGCAAACGTCAATATCTCATTTCTCATAAATTTTCTCTCTATTCAAATGTTGTCAACAGGGCTCAATTATTAGAGAGAGATGAATGAAATACGTTCAACCAAAGGACCATAACCAGGATCATATTGGTGGTGTGGCGATCATCAAAACAACGATAACCGGTGGAGAAAGAAAATACGGACAAAAGCGGCAACCACTCTGGTGGTAATCATGGCCATGAAAATTGAAGAAGCGAGTTGGGGGGGAGATTTTGAAAAGAGAAGATTCAACAATGACAATGCAAAGACGTCCAAACCGGCAAAGAAGAATCGGTTCTAAGGGAGGAGAACGACCACCGGTCAGTATGTTATAATCTTGGAAAGAGGACATATCACCCAAGCGCCCACAACAGTTCAAGGTATACTATAATTGTGGAAAAGAAGGACATATCGCTCGAGATTGTACGACAGCGAAACCAAGTCCAGCGGGGATGGTGACTCAAAAGGCTGTCCCAGAAAAGTCAATGTCAACGGTTCCTGGAAGAGCGTTTGTCGTGACTGGTCAAAATATGAGGAACCCAAACAAGGTGATCACGGGTAAGCTAACCATAAATTCTTACGAAGTTTATACCTTACTAGATACCGGTGCTACCCATTCATTTATCTCTCCTGCTTGTGCTCAACGTTTAAACTTAACTCCAGAAAAATTAGACTTTGATTTATCTATGGAGACTCCGTTAGGAGAAACTTTCATCACATCCACTGTTTATAAATCTTGTTTGATCCAAGTTGGCACCATCACATTACCTATTGACCTTATCTCTTTAAAGATACTTGCTTTTGATGTATTTTAGGGATTGATTGGTTAACTACTCATCATGCCAAAATTGATTATTTTCGTAAGGTTGTTAGTTTTCATATTCCTAACCAACCTGGTGTACGAATTCAAGCAACTAAACTACTAAAATTAATCACTGTTATATCTAGTCATAAAGTTATTCATTTATTGAAAAATGAATGTCAAGCTTTCTTAGCCCATGTTATGGATTTGAATAAAGACACGTCAGATTTGAATAATATTCCTGTTGTTAGTAAATTTCCTGACGTATTTCCTGAAGAACTTCCCGATCTACCCCCAGAACGTGAAGTTGAATTCTTTATTGATTTTGAGCCTGGTACAAATCCCATTTATAAAACCCCATATCGAATGGCTCCTATTGAACTTCAGGAGTTAAAGGTCCAACTACAGGAGTTATTGGACATCGGTTTCATTCGTCCTAGTACATCTCCTTGGGGTGCTCTGTTTTATTTGTAAAGAAGAAAAGAGCGGGAGTGTGCGACTTTTGTATTGACTACCGAGAATTAAACTATGTCACTATCAAGAATAGGTATCCGCTTACCTCGTATTGATGACTGTTTGACCACGGTTGCAAGGAGCACAATTCTTTTCAAAATTGATCTTCGATTCGGATATCATCGGTGAAGATTAGGCGAGGATATTTCAAAGAGCGCCTTGAACTCGATGACGGGCATTATGAATTCTCGGTCATGTCTTTTGGATTGACTAATGCTCTGCGGCTTTCATGGATATGATGAACCGAGTATTCAAGGATTATTTGGATCAGTTTGTTGTTGTCTTTATTGATGACATCCTCATACATTCCAAAAGCCGTGAAGATCATGAGCACCATTTGAAGCTGGTACTCCAAAGGTTTCGTGAAAACAAGTTATATGCAAGTTGAAGAAATGCGAGTTCTGACTTGAGGAAGTAGCATTCCTTGGGCACGTAGTGTCAAAACATGGAGTATCTGTTGACCCGGCGAAGATTGAAGCAATATAAAGTTGGGAGCAACCGAAGTCGGTGACTAAAGTACGTAGCTTTCTGGGCTTAGCTGGTTATTATCGGAGATTCGTGGAAGGATTTTCTCGAATTGCTACTCCGTTAACTCGGTGACTCGAAAGATACAAAATTAAATATGGAGCGAGGAATGCGAGAAGAGTTTCCAAGACCTTAATAGGAGACTCATTTCTAAGACTGTTACGACAATACCATCTAGTTCGGATGGATTTGTTATCTGCAGCGATGCTTCCAGCAAAGGGTTAGGATGTGTTCTCATGCAACGTGGGAAAGTCATAGCATATGCCTCGTGACAACTTAAAGAGTATGAGAGAAATTATCCTACTCATGATCTAGAGTTGGCAGCAGTCGTTTTCGCGCTAAAGATCAGGAGGCACTATCTATATGGGGAGAAAGTGGAGATATATTCAGACCATAAAAGCCTCAAATATTTCTTCACCCAAAAGGAACTCAACATACGACAACGACGTTGGCTCGAGCTGTTAAAAAATTATGACCACACCATTCAATACCATTCTAGAAAAGCAAACGTGGTAGCTGACGCGTTGAGTAGAAGATCATATGCAAGAACGAGTGTGATGATGTCAAGTATACGCATAGAACCAACTTTAAATCGATGAAGTTAAAGTTGCTCAAGCCACAGACCCGGAGCTGATGCGTATGAAGAAGAAAATACAAGAAGGTGCTATTCCAGAAGAAAGAATTGATGAAGAAGGAATACTTCGAGTACACTCCAGATTTTGTATTCCTAACGACTCTGATTTGAAGTACAAGATCATGATGGAAGCACACAATACACCATTTGCAATCCATCCTAGAAGTACCAAAATGTATCGTGATCTTCGACATACATTTTGGTGGAACAATATGAAGAGAGAGATTGCAAAGTTTATCTCAAGGTGTTTAACTTGTCAACGTGTAAAGGCGGAGCATCAAGTGCCTAAGGGTCCATTGCAACCACTTGAGATTCCGAAATGGAAGTGGGAACACATTACCATGGATTTTGTTACGGGTCTTCCCACGGTTTCTCAAGGCATAAATACGATTTGGGTTATTGTTGATAGATTAACTAAGTCTGCTCATTTCTTACCGATACGGGAGACTTATTCCCTTGAACGTCTTGCTCATATGTATGTAAATGAGTTTGTGAGATTACATGGAGCCAGTATCCATAGTTTTGGATCGTGATCCAAGATTTACTTCACGATTTTGGGTTAGCTTGCAAAAAGCTATGGGCACGGATTTACGATTCAGTTCAGCATACCATCCTTAAACGGACGGACAATCAGAGAGGACTATTCAAACTCTTGAAGATCTATTAGTTTGAAGATCTATTAAGACTCTGTGTCCTAGATTTCAAAGGGAGTTGGGATAAGTATTTACCACTGGTGGAATTCTCCTACAACAATAGTTATCAGGCAAGTATAGGTGTGGCTCCATTCGAAGCATTGTATGTACGAAAGTGTCGCTCTCTAATATGTTGGGATGAGGTGGGTGAAGCAACATTGTTGGGACCCGAGTTGGTACGTATGACTACGGAAAAGATCCAAATGATTCGACAACGTATATAAACGGCACAGGATCGACAAAAGAGTTATGTGGATCTTCATCGATTGGACATGGAATTTAGTATTGGGGATCATCTATTGTTGCGTGTTTCCCCATGGAAGGGAGTTCCAAGATTTGGGAAGAGAGGAAAACTTAATCCACGATTTATAGGTCCATTTCAGATTCTTGACCGAATAGGAAATGTGGCTTATAGACTCGCGTTACCTCCAAGTATGTCTCGTGTGCATAATGTTTTTCATATATCTGTGCTTCGTAAATATGTGAAAGACCCGAACCACGTTATTGAGTTAGAACCGGATGAGATAGCCGAAGACTTAACATATGAAGAGGTACCTGTCAAGATCTTGGATAGGAAGGAGCATGTCTTACGTACAAAGGTCATACCACAAGTCAAAGTTTTGTGGCAGAACCATGCTATTGAGGAAATGACCTGGGAGTTAGAAACGGAAATGAAAGCGAGGTATCCTCACCTTTTCGAAACACCAGGTACGTATGTCAATTTCGAGGACGAAATTTTATAAGGGGGGGAGGTTGTAAGACCCCAACTTATTATAAATGAAATTAAATTTCCTCTATTTATTATTTTGAAATAGTAAGGGTTGATTTGATTAATGTGTTAGTTATGGGTAAAATACACAAATATTTTAAATAAGCAAGTGGTTATAAAATATTCATTTTTATCGGAGAAAATTCGTTTGGTCGTGGAATATTCTTATTGTCGGGGAATATTAAATGCACGGTAGCATGACTTGTGTGGGCCCCATAATGTAAAGCGATTGGATGAAGAAAGCGACAAGTATAAGTTATTTATAAATAACGGCGTAGTTTTTACCGATTAATCTTGTTAAAATACCCGTGGTGGTTAAAACAAGAAGATGACTTTGCGGTATTGCACCAATTATTGATTCTTACTTAAGAAGGCACTACTCAATAATTGTTACAGTAATTACTGTTTGATATTTTATTTTATTGATTCAATAATTACTACGTTGATATTTTATATTATTGTTGTTTCAATAATTGTCACTACACAGTATTTTTCATTATAGATCAATAATTCATATTATTTGAATAATATTATTAGATAACATTATTGACAATGTCTAGAAAGTTACATCTAAGGAGAGGTTTGGTCACCTAATTTGCGCCGATGAAGGAGAAATCCTTATTGGAAAGCCCTCCTTTCTGGAAACTACCGGGTTGTCGATATTGTGATTCTATAATATTATTTGTGAATAATTAATTATTGATTTATATGATAAGGAAAATATTTATTTTATGTGGATATAGATGGACAAAATTTTAAACTGACAATTGTTGAAAATTTGATATTTTATCTTTTCTGATAAAATAATTCATTTAAATATATTATTATATTTTAATAATATAATAATAGTGATATTTTTACAATGAATGTGGGATATATGAATATATGAGAATGAAGAGTATTTTTGTTGCAAAAGTTGTTTAAAACATGTTAAACATGTCTGTGGGCCCATTTCTTGACTAAAATTTGATTATAGCTTGTAAAATCGCCCGTTTGTGGATTTCGATCAATTTCTGTTTGGAATTTGGAAAAACTTTCTTCTGCAAAGTTGTAGATAATGGAATTTCCTATGGAAAAGAAATAAGGTTCAAATTTTTCTGATAAAATGGCTATTTATTATGAATTATTGAAGTCCCGAAGTTCTAGAATAATTAATTTTTGAAGTTTTAAATATTTTTTTTACAAAAAACGTTTTTGGTGAGTTGAGTGGTTCTTGAATGTGATGTAAATGTGCTGATATAAGTTTTCCAAGTTTGCGTATGATTTATTTTATAAATATTAATATTATATTAAATTTTATGCTTTGGTGTTCTAAGCATTTTCCTATAAATAGGGTGCTTAGGTTAGAATTAAAAATCACACCAAAAACTGAAGTTTTCTCTCTCTATATTGTCGAGCGTATTCTTGTGAGTATTTTAATACTTTGAGTGTTGCTATACGGTGCAAGTTTCTTCAAAGACTATATCCAAAGATTTCAAATCGAAGTATTGTCTTTTTGGAGGTAAGGGATGTTTTTTTTTTTTAAAAATGATATTATTTCTTCTAATATCATTATGCCGGAATATTGGTAAGATTTTTCTTGTGAAATTCTCGTCTTTTAGTGTCGGGATTACTATTCACGTATATGACACTATTCACGAATACGGCACTATTCACAAAAAAAATAAATTTTCATTTTTTGTCCAAAATATCTATTATGGATACTAGCTTTGATTGTATCCATGTTTTGATCATTCTTTAATTTTACTTCACTACGATTATTTATGAAGTATTTTTGAACTTGGATTGTTTAAAGTACGAATCCTTAATATTTGTTCTTTTGTTTCACTAGATTCGTTTTCTTTAAAATATTTTTCATCATCCTCAGTCATAAATGATGATATTACTGAATATTTTTGGCCTGTAGTGCAAAGATGGTTGATTTTCTTATGAATATCTTTTGCCTGTAGTGCAAAGATGTACAGGTGTTGAGATGAACATGACCGACTGATGAACATCTTTGGCCTGTAGTGCAAAGATGAATATTTGATTCAAGATGTATATTGATTGATATTACAGGGATAAAATATTGATGATGGACTTTTAAATTCATAGATATTAGTAGATTTCATTCTCTACGTAACTCTTCTATGAATTATTATTTCCGCTTCGAATATTGATCTAAAACTTGTTGTCTATTGTATTTTATCATATTTTTCCCTGTTGAAGACTAACGATAATTTATTCTATATTATCTTAGTCATAATATTCTTTACTGGGCTAGTTGAGCTCACCCTTTTTCTTTTTGTTCCTTTTTTCTTCTCAGGAGGCGAGAATGTAGCGAGTACCAGTCGGGGTGTGGAATGATGGTTCTAGAAGTTGTTTAGTAGTCCTCACTATTTTATAAAATAGTGTATCAATAATTGTAATAAGGACTTATTTGGGTGCGAATATTGTCTAGATGACAATATTTGTATTTAAACTCATGATTTATGTATTGTATTAATAAAGTTGTAGTTGTGTATGCATACCATGTTATTGTGACTCAAAATGGGTGATGTATACCTATTTTGGGGGCGTCACACCTGGAATTAGCTGTCAGACTTGTTCTTCATTTTCTGGGTTACCCAGAAATTAAGAATAGTTCAAATGGTCATATTTGGGTTACCACTACTTGTTGTACAGGTGAGGTTTTAGAGATCTAATGGTTCTAGCTTGTATCTAGCATGCAAATGAACAGATTCATTACATAAAATCAGATTAACAACAACAACATCAGAAGATATCGCTCAGTCAAACCATGTCAGAAGTCACACTCATATGTTTTTTGGGTTACCCAGAAAACACATCTTGTGAACATACTGCCTGGTTTAACCATCCACCAAATATAACCTGCTTGTTGTTTTAGTGAACTAAGAGTCTAAAAATGAAGTCCATACAACACACTGTAACCTAGATTCAAGAACCATAATAAAACATCAAACAAATTGTCAGATCTAGAGCAATAAAAACTTGTCAGACACTGCAAACTACTTTCTGGGTTACCCAGATTTCCTCTGGTCATGCCCGGTCAACGGGTTTTGACCAAGAATAACTTACGATCTAGACATGTAATCACAGTGGTTCCACTTCCAGGTTAAAGATCACATAACAAGCTACAGATTACAACTTTGAAACATCAAAAATCAAAAACATGCAGAGATCTACAGCCACTGACATTTATTGTCAGACCACAAAACAAACTTTTTCCAGATTTTGCAAAACTTCAAATCTGAGCCTTTAGATGTTATGGATCTAACATCTAGCAACCCAAATCATCATTATACACTATATATAACATGTTTTAACAATAAATCCTAACATCTAACACATCATCAAAGGTCAAATTTCAAGCTAGAATTTTATACCTTTCTTTGATCAATCTTGATCTTAGGGTTCTGATTTGATATAGATGTTAGTGGGGCTGGTTTTGGGGACTGATCTAGCAAAAAATTTCGTGGGTTTGGGTTGAGAAAAAAAGTTTGAGTGTTTTGTGCATAATGAGCTAGCAAATACAATTCTCTCTCTCCCAATCTATATATATATATATCAAGTTAGATGCATTGTATGGTTGATATAGAGCTGGTAAACATTAATTTCAGTCGCATGGAGTTGGTATGAGTTGGTAAACAACCCACTTAATGTCAAAACCTACATGTTAGCCTCTTTAATACACAAAAGGGCAAAATAGTCATTAACCTTACAATTTTAATGGCTTAAATGTAACTTGGCAACACCTTAGGGTTTAACCTTTAGGGTTTAACCCTAAGGTTTAGCACATAGCATTTGCAAGATTTGGCAATTAGGATTTGTACAAAATAAAAATTTTAGCTTCTAAAATTTGTAATTAGGGTTTTCTTAATTAGATTAGGGTTCTAATTATACATGAACATTAGGGTATTATATACTAATTATAATTATCCTTGCTAATTTAGCAATTACGGTTTATAATTTTGGTAATTAGGGTTACCAAATCATAATTAGGGTTTATAATTCAAACATTAGGGTTTCTAGAAATTATTATATCTAAATATTAATTAGGGTTGACCTAATTAACCATAAAATCATATAACACAGTTATATAATAGTCTTAAACTCACAATTGAGTTTTAATTTAGGGTTTCCCACAGTAAAACTAGGGTTTTCAAATACTGCACCATAATTGACCAACCATTGACAGTTCACATTCATACAGTACATATTTATAGCAGTGAAAAATCAAAATATAAGTAATATTATATTATTATTCTCATGCCTTGCTCAAAATCCAAAATTAGGGTTTGGATTCTATATTTGATTTATCTGCCATACTTAACATTATTCATTAAGTTAAAATGATTAACTTAATAATCTGTACTAAAATACATATAATAAAATAATTATTATATTTATTCTAAAATAATTTTTATATTATTTAAATAATATATAATTATATTTTCATGGAAAATAATTAATAAAAACATTTCTACAATAAAATTAATTATTATAAAAAATATAATTTATAATTATCAATAATTCTAAAATAAAATCATTTGTAAATATTCATGTAATAAATATATTTTATTTATCATATATATATATATATGTATACACACACACACATATTATCTTGGTACATATTCCCCATATTTATTTTAATAAAAAAAAAATTATACGCAAAATTTCTGATTTATTTATATAGAAAATATCGGGTTGTTACATTCACCCTCCCTTATAAAGATTCCATCCCCTGAATCACCGTTTTAAAACCCATACATACTAGAGTACATAGCATACACAATCATTGTGAGTAGATCTCGACCAACTTTGATTGAACTTATCTTTAACTATTCACATAAAGCTTGTCCATCTGATTAAACGAAAAATTGATTTCTAATAGAACTCAATTTCCTCCTTCAAAATTTCTTTATAAAATAATTTATTATATATATAAGAAAATCATATATAAGAAAATAAAATTGATTAGAATAATGCCTAGAGTTGCATCCTCAGCTGCCACCGTATCTTGAGTTGTCATACTGAAGACTCCTATGGTTGGTTCTATTGGTTTGTTTGTTGAAGTTGGTCCTGTTGTCGCCAATGTCATTCTACATTTTCCCCTATTCACATTCCTTGCATCCCTTACCCTTCTTGGACAGTCTTTCACCTTATGTTCCATCGATTCACAAATAAAACATCCACTATACATTCTCAGATTAGGGCAGTTGGGAGAGATATGTCCCTTCCGTCCACACTTATAACATGCAAACTTACCTTTAAGACACTTTCTCGAGTGATTCTTTTCGCAATTTCTACACTGCATAACCTGTTTCTTTCCACCTCCTAGCCTAATTTTGGTATTCCCAAAATTATCTCCTTTCCTTTTTCTAGTCCTACTACCACTATTCCCTTTTCCGGCTCTAGCTTGATTTGCCTCCCACCAAAAATTTGTCCCCCCTTTCATTCTATAGGTAGCAAAAGTTGTCTTTTGTCCCTCCGTTACCCCAGCTATAACAAAAACTTCCAAAGGGTCAGTTGATCCTGGCGTTCCGACTGCCTTGAAGTCTTTAAAGTTCGCTAATCAATTTTCTAGCTGATTTCCCACGGCTAATATTCCATTCTGCATATCTTGAGCGACCATATTCGCAAAATTCTGTATCGGGTCTTGTTATCTTCCAGCTTTATCGGCAGGTTCTTCTGTCCATTTATTTCATTTTCATCTTGGGGGCATTATTTGATTAATCATAATTTATCTTTCATCAACTTACCTTCAATATCTTAGGGTATTTACATAACGCGAAATTTTCTACTCGAATAATCATATATTCAAAATATTAAATTTCAAAAATTTTGGTTTACTATATTAACCAGTGCTCCAATATATTCAAAATCTCCTTTCCTTTTTCCAGTCCTACTACCACTATTCCTTTTTCGGCTCTAGCTTGATTTGCCTCCACCAAAAATTTGTCCCCCCTTTCATTGTATAGGTGGCAAAAGTTGTTTTTTTCCCTCCGTTATTACCCAACTATAACAAATACTTCCAAAGGGTCAGTTGATCCTAGCGTTCCAACCTGCTTGAAGTCTTTGAAGTTCGCTAATCAATTTTCTAGCTGATTTCCCACGGCTAGTATTCCATTCTGCATATCTTGAGCGACCATATTCACAAAATTCTATATCGGGTCTGGTTATCTTCCAGCTTTATCGGCAGGTTCTTCTGTCCGTTGATTTCATTTTCGTCTTGGGGGCATTATTCGATTAATCATAATTTATCTTTCATCAACTTACCTTCTATATCTTAGGGTATTTACATAACGCGAAATTTTCTACTCGAATAATCATATATTCAGAATATTAGATTTCAAAAATTTTGGTTTACTGTATTAACCAGTGTTCCAATAAATAACAACTATCTTCATACCCACTTAATTATTTCATTACTCCTTCATAGATTCATATTCATAGCACTTGACATACCCACTACTAGAAAATCGACCTATAGATACGGTCGTCGACCGTCGCTATAGGCCTAAAGACAGTCGCTATAGGATTTAGCGACGGTCGCCAACCGTCGCTGTAGAAGCTGTCGGTAAACTCTATAGCGGCGGTCTTTAAGACAATAGCGACGGTCGGCGACCGTCCCTATAGACATTTTAGATTTCAAAAAAAAAAATTAATAATGCATATTTATTCAACAAACACAAGTATACTATAAAATAAAACATAAAAAATATTATATATATCATTTAAAATCATTCACATTACAACTCAAGACTTAACAATTACTTAATAAAATTTACAGAAAATTTATTGTCACAAATTTGGCCTCATTGAGACCCACCTGCCACATCATCCAATAGCCTTTTTGCCAATTCAAACATCAACGAAGGAAGAAAAACACCAGACCACCTTCCAAATCTTAAGCCAATATATGCAACTACTAGTCTTTGCTGCAACAATAGATGGGTTTTGCTGCATACATTGTGCCCTGTTCACCTCTCCATCGACACGACATGTATCTTACGAGCTATCTCTACCGCAAGTACATAAATGAGAAAAAATCAAACACAAGCACTTTCAGTTGGTAGTTCATCAAATGGTTAGTCCACCCTAGTAAACAATTCATATACAAATACCACTAGATACATAAGGTAACACCCTTGTATATACATGCATATGTGTATACATATCTGGAAGTTTTGCATCCTTTTCGAGTATCTCTAAAGTTTTGCATCTTTTTCAAGTATCTCCTCTCTATTGTCTTAAAACAATAAGGAACTTATCTAATCAACAACACGTGTATGAACACGTTGAATAAACTTGGAACTTCTCCCCCTATTTACTCTTCGTGATGATGCTGATTACAAACACCAGATTGAGGGTTTAAATACCCGACTCTAAAAATGTAAATAATGTGTATATACCATTCTTTCTTTTTAATCTGTCGTATATAAGTTAATAATGTGTATATACCATTCTACCAAGTTCTCTCATTTTACAGACATTTTTTTGTAAATTAGTCAGCCAACATACTTGCTTATCATTATAAACCTAAATTCATCCCATGTAAGTACTAGAGTACAGGTACAGCAACATCAAAACAAACTATGACTTCTATTATTACAAGAATGCAGAAGAAGAAAACCAAATAGCAAAACAAAGTAGTAAAATATTGCACCAAAAAGTTAAAATGTCAAACCATATTTTGTGGCACCCCAAAATCCAGGTACTCCATTCCCACAGAATTTGGTGTTCATTATCCAAAACATTACATCTAACTACCCATAATCAAAGGATAAAGACGTAATTTAAATAACTTAAACAATCATCTTTCCCATTAGAGGGTTACATCATAATCTCCAAAATAAATCCCAGGTAATCTAACCTTAAAATTATTACATAAGTTTGCAGAATACATCACATATTAAAACAAGTCTTTAACATAATCCATTAAAATAAAATTTTCATAAGTCTTCAACATTTGGACATCTTGCCCTTTCCTTTGCTAGTAGAGGACTCATCGACTTTCTCAACTTTAGCTGCAGTGTTAAATGCAAGAGTGAGCAAACAATTGCTCACTGATATAAGAAGTAGTAATAATAACAACATGGAAATGAACAACGAATGTTGAACAATAATGAACTTGTTCTACGGATCAAAAATAGAAAACAAGTTCAAAATCAATGTTTGAGGGTCTTAAGACCACTTAACTATGTCTCTCCGGTATATAGGTATTATTACCTTAACCTAATATATGATCATTAAACTATCTGAGACCCATCTTAACGCATTACTTAGGGGATCAGCCCTTTGTACCATGTATTGTGCACAAACATCTAAACGTTACGCATAAAAATCCCCTATATTATGGTTGTTCGTCTCGGTTTGAATTTAGAATTTTGCACTAAAGAAAGTTTAGTTTGGAACTAACTTATCGGTGTCTCTAGAATTTTAGAACACTATTCAACTTCCATCAATAAAGGTTTAATACGAGAATGTATAATGTAACAAGGCTATTAAAGTCAAAGATCGGATATCAACTATATATATAATCGAATAACATGATATACATGCAAAGTGCTATATTCAAAGGAGTTTAGAACAATCTTCTATGAATAAATGTATTAGAATAATATATACTTTGAATGATAATAAGGAAAGTAAAGTTAAATTCGATGTAACGAGTTAGATTACAAGAGCTTGCACAAACATACTCAAGATAAACTAGGCTTGCTCAACCTTACAAGAATTTTAGGAACTTGTACAATAACGATTTAGGAATGGTAACATGCATTCAATATGAAAAGAATGAAGTTAGAAAACTTGCTCAATGTAAAGAGTTAAGGTTTAGGAACTTGCCTTGTTTGTAAGCTACACAAGTGTAAAATAATCTCCAATTACCCTACACATATCATTGCAATCGCAACAACGATTAGTTGTATGAATATTAACACTATGGGTATTAAACCATGATTTAGGTCATAACCCTAACCTAGCACCTAACCATTTAAGTTAACATATTTAACAAATCTAAAATCGCATTACGAGCCAACATAACTTACTCGTTCATTTCTAACTTTTAAAAATATCACTTTTAGTTTCATTGTATAACTCAATTAACAATCACCTAAAACTCTTTTACACTTTGTATTACAACACCTTACAATCTTTTATTGTAGTTCACTTTATGTTTTAATATCCTTAACATGCATGCTAAACTAACCCCGTATAATTACGCATGTGACTGCAATTAAGCGAGACTTCATCGTATCGAGATCGGCTACTTTCATGGCAAGCGCCAAAGATAATGCATTGGGTAATCATGGCATACCATCGCTGACGAAGCGCTGCGCTTGGCGCCCATATGTTGCGCGCCCGTGCGAGAACCGCGCGATGCCTCAACTCCAGGTTTACAGACGCGAACTTAAACTCTGTTATAGGCCAAAAATCCCAATTCTACCGAACTTCACCAAACTACAACATCTACACTTTGTCATATTATAGTTACACATGCTAAACACCATTCTATAAACAAAAACATTACATAAACATTATTTTGGAAGAATCAAAACTATATTTTTCCCAAATTTCCTTTTTTTATACGTTTAACGAATTTGATCGCCACGAACTCATTTCTTGATCAATTGTCATGATTTAAACTACGCCACTTTTGTTTCTTAATATATTATCACAATCTACCAATAAATTACAAACTACATCACATATTGGACAAGAAATTTGGTACTTTCTAAGCCACTTTATATGAACATAAACATTGTGATTTCACTTTCTTCCTCAAACCCAATTTCTCATGAATTTGATAACAAATAACAAGTTTACATGATAATTAACAGAGTTTTGCAAATCTATATGAACATATATACATCACAATTCATGTGATTTCCAAATCATACCAAGAAGATATATACATATACTACCAAAACTAAAAATAACAATAGGAATAGTTTATACCTAGAACCTTTGATTTTGTGACAGTAAAATTGATAGCAAACTCCCTCTCAACCCTTCTCCTTCTTGATCCCACTATCAATTTTCTGCAATTCTCACCAAGCTCTCTCTTTCTCTCTTTCTGCTATCTAGTAAGCCTTAGAGAAATAGTACGTGAAATGAAATGCCCAACATATAATTGGCTTCCACGTTCATTTGGTAAAAACCAAAAAGGCTCACGTCAGTTAAATTATGCCAAAGGCCACAAAGCCATGTTTGGCTATACCATAGATTAGGATTCTAGTTTATTTTTATAATATTTATATTATATAGTTACTACTTGTCACACATGTAACTATTTTAATAGCTTATAATTTATAATTATAATAATTATATTCTTATTATAATTATGCTTATAATAAATTATTAAATAATTATATATCTAATTTAATTAATAAATTAGAAACATTACTTTATTTAATTTATTAATTTCCTTTAAATTAAACAATTCATTTAATTTAATTATTTCCTTACATATTAAGAAATTAATTTAATTTAATTATTTCTTTAAATTAAATCCTTCAAATAAAATTATTATTACTCAATTTAATTTACATTAATCAATTTAATTACTAAATTGATTCACCACAATTCGTCAATTATTTATTTTCCTCAATAAATAAATTATTTAAAATATTTATTTAATTTCATAAATATTTAAATTAAATTACAAATTTCACAATCGTTACATCCTTCCCTCCTTAAAAGGATTCTGTCCCCAGAATCACAACTCAAAAAAAATTATTTGTTACATTCTTCCCTCCTTAACAAGATTCTATCCTTAGAATCGCTATACAAAATCAAGCAAACAACTGAGGATAATTCTTCATCATAACGCTTTCAAGTTCCCACGTAGCTTCTTCAGCATTGTGGTTCCTCCAGATTACCGTAACAGAAGGTATCACCTTATTCCTCAGTACTTGTTCTTTTCTGTCAATAATTTGAACAGGGACTTCTTCATATGACAAATCTTTCTCAAACTGTAAGGGATCATATTCTATAACATGTTTATAGTCAGGCTTATATGGCCTCAATACCGAGACATGGAAAATATTATGAATATGCTCCAACTCCGGAGGTAAAGCTACCTCGTACGCCACTTCACCAACTCGTCGAAGCACTTCGAAAGGTCCTATAAACCTAGGGCTCAATTTCCCCTTCTTGCCAAATCGAATTTTCCCTTCAGGGAGACACTTTCAAGAAAACATAACTACTGAGCATCAAATTCTCGATTACATCGATCTTTGATCGGCATATACTTCTTCCATCTCATCTTGTGTTGCGATCAATCTTGCTCGAATAACCTTAATTATCTCGGCATTCATTGCACCAACCGGACACGGACCCAATAGGCGACGTTCACTACTACGTCCCAAAGATAACGGAGTTCTCGCATTTTCGTCAGATAACACTTCGTAAGGTGGCATGCCAATACTCACGTGATAACTATTATTATAAGCAAATTCCACCAATGGTAGATGGTCATCCCAATTTCCCTTGAAATCCATGATACAAACTCTGAGCATATTCTCTAGTGTTTGGATGGTTCTCTCACTTTGTCCATCGGTCTGAGGATGGTATGCTGTGCTCATTCCCAGCTGTGATCCCAAACATTTTTGTAACCGCTTCCAGAAATTAGATGTGAAACGTGGATCTCTGTCTGATACAATGGACACAGGTACATCGTGCCTTGAAACAATTTCCTTCATGTACAGCTTTGCTAACCGATCTAGTGTAAATCGAATCTTGATTGGCAAAAAGTGTGCCGACTTCGTCAGTCGGTCGACAATCACCCAAATGGCATCATAACCTTGTTGGGTTGTTGGAAGACCTACCACAAAATCCATTGTGATATGCTCCCATTTTCATTCTTGTATCTCCAACGGTTGTAACAATCTGCTTAGCCTTTGATGTTCAGCTTTGACTTTCTGACACGTTAAGCATTTCGCCACACACTCAGCCACATCCCTCTTCATATTCGGCCACCAAAAATGATGTCTAAGATCCTGGTACATCTTTGTACTCCCAGGGTGAATCGAATATCTTGAATTGTGAGCTTCCCTCAAAATTTCCTCTTTAACTTCAAGTACTTACAGAACCCAAATTCTCCCTTCGATCAAGTAACCCTTCCGAATCGATTTTGAATTTGTTTTCCTCACCTCTGAGATATCCTCCTGTTTTATCTTGTCGCAGATCTTCATCCCGAAGTTGTGCATTTTCACCTTATCTACCAACGTTAAACCGTTTCTCATCCGGAACAACTTTTCATCGAATTTCGCGGATATTTAATTTCCAACTCCATCTTAGCCATTTTTAGACATTAACTTCTTACGAAAGCAAGTTAATATCATTAACTCTCCCGTCCCTTCCTACTTAAGTCATCAGCAACAACATTCGCCTTTCCAGGATGATAGAAAATCTCGCAATCATAATCTTTGATCAGCTCCAACCATCCTCTTTGTTGCATGTTCAAATCTTTTTGTGTAAAGATTACTTCAGACTTTTATGGTCGGTGTATATCTCACACCTCTCTCCTTAAAGATAATGTCTCCAAATTTTCAGGGCAAACACCACTGCTGCCAACTCTAAGTCATGAGTTGGATACCCTTTCTCATAATCTTTCAACTGACGTGATGCATACGCAATAACTCTATCATTCTGCATAAGCACACAGCCTAGTCTTTTATGCGATGCATCACTATACACCACAAAATTCCCTGTATCATCGGGCAACGACAACACAAGTGTTGAACTCAACCTCTTTTTCAATTCTCGAAAACTTTCCTCACACTTCTCTGTCCAAACAAACTTAACCGCTTTTCTAGTTAAATTCGTCAATGGAGTTGCGATCTTGGAAAAGTCTTGGACAAAATGTCTGTAGTAACCCACCAATCCTAAGAAACTCCTTTCCTTTGATGGTGTCTTCGGCTGATCCCAGTTTATTACAGCTTCAACCTTTGATGGATCTACCAAAATTTTGTCCTTATCAATAACGTGTCCGAGAAACTATACACGTTCCAAGCAAAATTCACATTTTGAGAACTTAGCATACAACTTCTCATTTCTCAACGTCTCCAACATCAATCTCAAGTGTTCCACATGCTCCTCCTTGGTTTTGGAATATACCAATATATCATCAATAAACACCACCACAAATTTGTCTAAGAATTGTTTAAACACCCTGTTCATCAAGTCCATGAACGTTGCAGGTGCATTTGTTAAACCAAAAGACATAACCAGAAACTCGTAATGACCATATCGAGTCCTGAACGCTGTTTTTGGTACATCTTTCGGCCTCACCCTTAGCTGATGATAACCACTTCTCAAATCTATCTTCGAGAAATATCTCGCTCCCTTCAACTGATCGAACAGATCATCGATCCTAGGCAATGGATACTTATTTTTAATCGTGACCTTATTCAATTCTTTGTAATCAATGCAGAGCCGCGTCGATCCATCTTTCTTCTTAACAAACAACACCGGTGCTCCCAATGGCGAAACACTCGGCTGAATATACTTCTTGTCAAGTAATTCTTGCAATTGCACCATCAACTCCTTCATTTCTACTGGGGCCATTCTGTATGGTGCTTTAGATATCGGGATCGTTCCTGGTAGTAAGTCAATCACGAACTCGATTTGTCGATCCGTTGGAAGACCCGGCAAATCGTCTGGAAATATGTCTGCAAAATCTCTTATGATCGGTATTTCCTCTAACTTCGTACTATTCTTCTTTGTATCTACTATGTAGGCTAAATATCCTACACATCCTTGTCTCAACAACTTCTTGGCTTGCATCACCATCAGACAACTTGCTTGTCGTGGTGACTTGCTACCAAAGAACATAACCTTTGACGGAGTCATAAGGTTAACAAACTTCCTTTGGCAGTCAATTACTGCTCCGTAATTGAATAACCAATCCATTCCCAATATAACATCAAATTCACCAAGTCTAATTGGTATCAAATCTACCATCATCTCGTGACCTTTTATAACCACCCTACAATTCCTATATATGGATCTAACAGGAATCACTTCTCTATTCGCAATCTCTATACTTAAGGGAAATTCTAATTCTTCCTGAGGCAAACCTAAGTTCTGAGCAAATTCATCGGACATAAATGAACAAATAGCACCTGAATCAAATAGTAGATAAGTATTAATACCATTAATCGGAATGATACCTAATACCACATCCTTGGACTGTACAGCATCCTGCACGGTCATACTGAAAGTCCTCGCAGTAGGTCGACTTGACTGCGCTGGTCCAGAGATAGTCAATGCACCACCACCGTTGTTGTTTCCTTTTCTTCCACTTGCCCTTCCCACTGGCTTCTTAGGGCAGTCACGAGCCATGTGATCCTTCGAACCGCAGGTAAAGCATGCTCCTTTCTTTGCACTAAAACAATTCGGTGCAATGTGTCCCTCCTAACCACAGTTGAAACACACCTGCTTTCCCTTTAAACATACCCCAGTATGGTTCTTTCCACACGTCACACAAGCTTCAAAATTTTTCTTCTGCTGATTTCCCTGCTGTCCTCCCGCAGTCGAATTCTCGCTCCATTTCCTCTTTTGATTGTTACTTCCAACATTACTTACTTGACCTTATTCTCATTCCCGTTCTTCCTCTTCTTCTATTCTTGATTGTACTTGGTCAAAGCATCGCTTCCACCTTCCGCGATAATTGCCTTCTCCAGTACAGCCGCAAATGTGTTTAGTTGAAACATTGAAACCTTGTTGTAAAGTCAGGGCTTCAATCCTTCTTCGAACCTTCTCGCTTTACACTCGTTGGTATTGACTTGATAAGTGGCAAACCTTGCCAACTCGTTAAACTTCGCAGTATATTATGGTACTGTCATCGTTCCTTGCTTCAACTCCAGAAATTGCACTTCCAGTTGATTCTGAGAACTCGCTAGAAAGTACATTTCAAAAAACATCTCCTTAAATCTATCCCATGCTATTACTCCTTGTCCCCCCACGAACCTTATTTTCTTGCCACCAGTAGCTAGCTTCAGACTTCAGCATGAACGTTGCGAACGCAGTCTTTTGATCCTCGTTAACTCTAGCAACGTCGAACACCTTCTCCATTTCCATGATCCAGGTTTGGGCTTCCACTGGATTCATAGACCCTTGAAATTCTGGCGGTTCAACCGCTTTGAATTCCTTGAAAGTCGTGACTTGAGCTTGCGGTTGATTCGCAAGTGCAGATTATGAGCTACCAACCTCTTGAACCGGATTAGCGTTGGTCTCATTGTTATTATTTGTAGACCCCTCAGGAGGTGCTTGTTGACATGGTTGTCTTCTTCTAGGAGGCATCTTCTGATAAGATATACGCTTATTAGTTCATTACTCAATTTCTTGGGTATTTAAAGTTTAACTTAAACATTCCATGATTAAAGCTATAACACATAACACTTTAAATAAACTCTAATATTTTATTTATTCAAAACGTTTTAAAACATACTAAGGATAGCATAATCGCTATAACATCCACTTTCCTGAACTAGACAAATTTCATGATTACATACTCATACTATCCCTTTATTTATCTCAAAATAAGGGATTCACATTTATTTATTTTATTAACCACACATAATTAATTATTATTATTATTATTATTATTATTATTATTATTATTATTATTATTATTATTATTATTATTATCTCTATCTAGACATATTAAGACATCATAAAGCTTCCCGATGCTTTTCCTCCATGATACGATATGTCGTTCTACGATCCATCACAAACCACGGTGAGTCTTCAAACTGAGGTGGGTAATAAAAGACTCGTTCCTGGGCCCTATCAATCGCAGAGTTAAAAGCGTAATCCATCTCCTTCATCTTGGCTTTCTTCACTTGGACCTTAGCTTCAACACGGTCTGCACGTTGAGTCGCCTTTATCCAAGCATCCTCTGTTCTTAAACGCTTAGCTGATTCCTCATTAAAATCATCTTTCAATTTCTCCATGTCAGTCTTCATCTTCTCGTTTACTGCTAACAAGTCTTCATGCTGACCCTTGGTATGAACCAGGTCCCACTCTGTGTTTCCAAGTTTTGAGTCAAGTTCTTGAATCTTCGCATCTTTTTGCTCTATCGAAGCATGATGCATCTCAACCAACTCCTTCAGCTCCTCAACTTCGTCCTGTAACTCTATGTTACGGTCATATAGAGCATCATACATCTCGGCTGATATGGAGTTTGGTGGAAACTCCTCAGATCCTCCTCCTCATCCTCCTCCTCTTTCTCCTCCAGAATTATCCTCCTCGGTATCGGCCATGTGCACATCCTCCCGGATCAATCGCTCCCGCACCACGTGAATATCCCGGGGTTCATTATCTCTAGGTACCTGAGGTATCACCTCTCTAGCTGCACTGGATCCTCCTTCGTTGGACATCCTAACAACAAAATATTTTAAGTTTTACTTAATGTTTTTGATGCTCGTGAGCACATAAGTTATTAACACATATCACATAATGTCTTTTATTATTTAACTTCAATGGATACCTTAATCCATTCCTTAAAACTCGGTAAGAGTTAAACACCTCTATGTTTTCTATTTCCTTAAAGGTTACTTCCTAAGGTTTCCCCACCTAAGGTTCATAACCTAAAGCTTTGATACCAACCTGTGACACCCCCAAATCCAGGTACTCCATTCCCACAGAATTTGGTGTTCACTATCCAAAACATTACATCTAACTACCCATAATCAAAGGATAAAGACGTAATTTAAATAACTTAAACAATCATCTTTCCCATTAGAGGGTTACATCATAATCTCCAAAATAAATCCCAGGTAATCTAACCTTAAAATTATTACATAAGTTTGTGGAATATGTGACGCCCCCAAAATAGGTATACATCACCCATCTTGAGTCGCTAAATACATGGTACAAAATTCAAATACAACTTAATAATACAGATGTCTTGTAAACAATACGACAAAACATAAATTGAGAGTTTTAATAAGAATATTGTCATCTAGACAATATCCACACTCAAAGGAGTCCTCATTACATTTATTGTCACACTATTTAACAGAATAGTGAAGACTACTAATGCTATCATCTGGACTGTCAATCCGTTCCCCGACTCGTCCCAGCTATATTCTCATTTCCTGAAGATAACAGTGAAGGAAAGGGTGAGCTCAACTAGCCCAGTAAGAAATATTATGACTAAGATAATGCAGAATAAATTATCATTAGTCCTCAACAATGTTAAACTGATAACATATAATAGACATCAAGTTTAATTGCATTGGAACAAGCAATCCATTAAAAGAGTCAAGTAGAGAATAAAATCTACTATCTTTTATGATTTAAAAAGTTTTTCATCACTTTTATCGCTGAGACTCAGCTTAATAAATAATCCACATCATCAAATCATCCCTGCACTACAGGCCAAGGATATTATTTAGTATCACGACCACGAATTATCCATGTACTACGGGCCAAAGATAATCGTGTTTTCATCAACGGTCCCGATCATGCCATAAAACAATTCATCTTTGCTCCCTTGGCCAAAGAGAATCCATAGCCATAATCATACCGAAAACTGTCCATCAATGCACTACGGGCCAATGAGGACTTTTTCCACATCATTTGTAACATTACGGTCATGATTATACCGAATAATCCCTAGTCATAATCATACCAAGTCCATCTATGCACTATAGGCCACAGATGACTTTCAACAAAATATAAACATGAGGATGATTACAATGATATAAGAATTCAATAAAAACAAGTTCAAGAATTAAATTATTCAGGAACTAATAACGTCCAAATTGTCAACATGATACTTCTTTGTAGAGAATAAAATTGAAGAATGCTCAAAAGAATATTTCCATGAAAAGATCTTTGGATGAAGCACAAATATCAATGATATATTTCACTAATTTCATGGAGTATAGAAGTCAAAACTTTAACCAACCGAGTATAATAAAGAATGGAATAACAAAAGAAATCACCATGCATGCGGTGCCATTATATGAAAGTTATTAAATGCGGAATAATAAATAACGGAACGTGTCACGCGAAATTGTGACCTAACAGGATGTTCCAATAGAATTATAAAGAATGGAATAACAACGAAATCACCATGTATATGCGTTACTTCAAGATAGTATAAAGTTATTCCAATGTAATAATAAATAACGAGAACCAGTCCAGAGCGTAAAATGCATGCAGACGGTGATATTCCAACAAAATAATAAAAATGAAATAATGTAAGAATTTCACCAAGTATAGGGTAGGCAGCATGATACTGAGTTATTCAATGAATAATAATTAATGGAATAACAGAAGAATTTCACCAAGTATAGGGTAGACCGCGTATACAGGTTATTCCAACAGAATAATAAATAATGGAATAACAAAAGTTCTCTTCATGAATACAAAAGAAATAATAACCCTTACCTTATAGAAGAAACTGGATATAGAAGTAGTGAAGTAGCAGAATACTTTTCTTCTTTCTCTCTATAGTTTCTCTCTCTAGAGTTTCAGTGAATTCGTAAGAAATAATGAAGGAATGAGCTTCTATTTATAGAAAAATAGACTACATAGTAACTAATTCATGAACGGTCCAGGTTGATTTACTTTTAAACGGACAGTCCATATTAAAATTTAAAGCAACGGTCCATACTGATTTACTATTAAAACTTTAAACCAGCGATCCATATTGATTTACTATTAAAACTTTAAACCAGCGATCCATATTGATTTACTATTATAAATTAACCAACGGTCTGAAAAATTAGCACATCTCCTCATGGAATAATATTGTACCCAAAAATAATTTGGACCGAAAAGAAATATATTGTCCGGGTGAATAGTACCCCATGAATAGTAACTCGTGAATAGTAACACAATGGAGTTGCGATCTTGGAAAAGTCTTGGATAAAACGTCTGTAGCAACCCGCCAATCCTAAGAAACTCCTTACCTTTGATGGTGTCTTCGGCTGATCCCAGTTTATTACAGCTTCAACCTTTGATGGATCTACCAAAATTTTGTCCTTATCAATAACGTGTCCGAGAAACTATACACGTTCCAAGCAAAATTCACATTTTGAGAACTTAGCATACAACTTCTCATTTCTCAACGTCTCCAACGTCAATCTCAAGTGTTCCACATGCTCCTCCTTGGTTTTGGAATATACCAATATATCATCAATAAACACCACCACAAATTTGTCTAAGAATGGTTTAAACACCACATTCATCAAGTCCATGAAGCGTTGCAGTGCATTTGTTAAACCAAAAGACATAACCGTAAACTCGTAATGACCATATCGAGTCTCGAAAGCGCTATTTTTGGTACATCTTTCTACTCACCCTTAGGCGATGATAACCACTTCTCAAATCTATCTTCGAGAAATATCTCGCCCCTTCTTGTTGATCGAAACGACTCATCGATCCTAGGCAATGGATACTTATTTTTAATCGTGACCTTATTCAATTCTTTGTAATCAATGCGAGAGTAGCGTCGATCCGTCTTTCTTCTTAACAAACAACACCGGGTGCTCCCAATGGCGAAACACTCATTGAATATACTTCTTGTCAAGACGATTCTTGCAATTGCACCATCAACTCCTTCATTTCTCTGGGGCCATTTCGTATGGTGCTTTAGATATCGGGGTCGTTCCTGGTAGTAAGTCAATCACGAACTCGATTTGTCGATCCGTTGGAAGACCCGGCAAATCGTCTGGAAATACGTCTGCGAAATCTCTTATGATCGGTATTTCCTCTAACTTCGTACTATTCTTCTTTGTATCTACTATGTAGCCTAAATATCCTACACATCCTTGTCTCAACAACTTCTTGGCTTGCATCACCATCAGACAACTTGCTTGTCGTGGTGACTTGCTACCAAAGAACATAACCTTTGACGGAGTCATAAGGTTAACAAACTTCCTTTGGCAATCAATTACTGCTCCGTAATTGAATAACCAATCCATTCCCATTATAACATCAAATTCACCAAGTCTAATTGGTATCAAATCTACCATCATCTCGTGACCTTTTATAACCACCCTACAATTCCTATATATGGATCTAACAGGAATCACTTCTCTATTCGCAATCTCTATACTTAAGGGAAATTCTAATTCTTCCTGAGGCAAACCTAAGTTCTGAGCAAATTCATCGGACATAAAAGAACAAATAGCACCCGAATCAAATAGTAGATAAGTATTAATACCATTAATCGGAATGATACCTAATACCACATCCTTGGGATCTGACATCATCCTGCAGTCGGCCATATTGAAGTCCTCGCAGATGGAGTCGATATGATCGCTATTTGTCCGGAAGATAGTCAATGCACCACCACCGTTGTTGTTTCCTTTTCTTCCACTTGCCCTTCCCACTGGCTTCTTAGGGCAGTCACGAGCCATGTGATCCTTCGAACCGCAGGTAAAGCATGCTCCTTTCTTTGCACTAAAACAATTCGGTGCAATGTGTCCCTCCTAACCACAGTTGAAACACACACGCTTTCCTTTAAACATACCCCCAAGATGGTTCTTTCCACACGTCACACAAGCTTCAAAATTTTTCTTCTGCTGATTTCCCTGCTGTCCTCCCGCAGTCGAATTCTCGCTCCATTTCCTCTTTTGATTGTTACTTCCAACATTACTTCTACCAGCCTTATTCTCATTCCCGTTCTTCCTCTTCTTCTATTCTTGATTGTACTTGGTCAAAGCATCGCTTCCACCTTCCGCGATAATTGCCTTCTCCAGTACAGCCGCAAATGTGTTTAGTTGAAACATTGAAACCTTGTTGTAAAGTTAGGGCTTCAATCCTTGTTCGAACCTTCTCGCTTTACACTCGTTGGTATTGACTTGATAAGTGGCAAACCTTGCCAACTCGTTAAACTTCGCAGTATATTATGGTACTGTCATCGTTCCTTGCTTCAACTCCAGAAATTGCACTTCCAGTTGATTCTGAGAACTCGCTAGAAAGTACATTTCAAAAAACATCTCCTTAAATCTATCCCATGCTATTACTCCTTGTCCCCCCACGAACCTTATTTTCTTGCCACCAGTAGCTAGCTTCAGACTTCAGCATGAACGTTGCGAACGCAGTCTTTTGATCCTCGTTAACTCTAGCAACGTCTAACACCTTCTCCATTTCCATGATCCAGGTTTGGGCTTCCACTGGATTCATAGACCCTTGAAATTCTGGCGGTCCAACCGCTTTGTATTCCTTGAAAGTCGTGACTTGAGCTTGCGGTTGATTCGCAAGTGCACCCGTTAACAGAGCTACCAACTGCTGAACCGGATTAGCGTCGGTCTCGTTGTTATTATTTGTAGATCCCTCAAGAGGTGCTTGTTGACATGGTTGTCTTCTTCTAGGAGGCATCTTTTGCTAAGATATACGCTTATTAGTTCATTACTCAATTTCTTGGGTATTTAAAGTTTAACTTAAACATTCCATGATTAAAGCTATAACACATAACACTTTAAATAAACTCTAATATTTTATTTATTCAAAACGTTTTAAAACATACTAAGGATAGCATAATCGCTATAACATCCACTTTCCTGAACTAGACAAATTTCATGATTACATACTCATACTATCCCTTTATTTATCTCAAAATAAGGGATTCACATTTATTTATTCACATAATTAACCACACATTATTATTATTATTATTATCTCTATCTAGACATATTAAGACATCGTAAAGCTTCTCGATGCTTTTCCTCCATGATACGATATGCCGTTCTACGATCCATCACAAACCACGGTGAGTAGGTGGGTAATAAAAGACTCATTCCTGGGCCCTATCAATCGCAGAGTTAAAAGCGTAATCCATCTCCTTCATCTTGGCTTTCTTCACTTGGACCTTAGCTTCAACACGGTCTGCACGTTGAGTCGCCTTTATCCAAGCATCCTCTATTCTTGAACGCTTAGTTGATTCCTCATTAAAATCATCTTTCAATTTCTCCATTTCAGTCTTCATCTTCTCGTTTACTGCTAACAAGTCTTCATGCTGACCCTTGGTATGAACCAGGTCCCACTCCGTGTTTCCAAGTTTTGAGTCAAGTTCTTGAATCTCCGCATCTTTTTGCTCTATCGAAGCATGATGCATCTCAACCAACTCCTTCAGCTCCTCAACTTCGTCCTGTAACTCTATGTTACGGTCATATAGAGCATCATACGTCTCGGCTGATATGGAGTTTGGTGGAAACTCCTCAAGATCCTCTTCCTCATCCTCCTCCTCTATCTCCTCAGAATTATCCTCCTCGGGATCGGTCACAGGCACATCCTCCTGGATCAACTGCTCCCGCACCACGTGAATATCCCGGGGTTCATTATCTCTAGGTACCTGAGGTATCACCTCTCTAGCTGCACTGGATCCTCCTTCGTTGGACATCCTAACAACAAAATATTTTAGGTTTTACTTAACGTTTTTGATACTCGCGAGCACATAAGTTATTAACACATATCACATAATGTCTTTTATTATTTAACTTCAATGGATACCTTAATCCATTCCTTAAAACTCGGTAAGAGTTAAACACCTCTATATTTTCTATTTCCTTAAAGGTTACTTCCTAAGGTTTCCCCACCTAAGGTTCATAACCAAAAGCTTTGATAACAACCTGTGACACCCCCAAATCCAGGTACTCCATTCCCACAGAATTTGGTGTTCACTATCCAAAACATTACATCTAACTACCCATAATAAAAGGATAAAGACGTAATTTAAATAACTTAAACAATCATCTTTCCCATTAGAGGGTTACATCATAATCTCCAAAATAAATCCCAGGTAATCTAACCTTAAAATTATTACATAAGTTTGCGGAATATGTGACGCCCCCAAAATAGGTATACATCACCCATCTTGAGTCGCCAAATACATGGTACAAAATTCAAATACAACTTAATAATACAGATGTCTTGTAAACAATACGACAAAACATAAATTGAGAGTTTTAATAAGAATATTGTCATCTAGACAATATCCGCACTCAAAGGAGTCCTCATTACATTTATTGTCACACTATTTAACAGAATAGTGAAGACTACTAATGCTATCATCTGGACTGTCAATCCGTTCCCCGACTCGTCCCAGCTATATTCTCATTTCCTGAAGAGAACAATGAAGGAAAGGGTGAGCTCAACTAGCCCAGTAAGAAATATTATGACTAAGATAATGCAGAATAAATTATCATTAGTCCTCAACAATGTTAAACTGATAACATACAATAGACATCAAGTTTAACTGCAGTGGAACAAGGAATCCATTAAAAGAGTCAAGTAGAGAATAAAATCTACTATCTTTTATGATTTAAAAAGTTTTTCATCACTTTTATCGCTGAGACTCGGCTTAATAAATAATCCACATCATCAAATCATCCCTGCACTACAGGCCAAAGATATTATTTAGTATCACGACCACGAATTATCCATGCACTACGGGCCAAAGATAATCGTGTTTTCATCAACGGTCCTGATCATGCCATAAAACAATTCATCTTTGCTCCCTTGGCCAAAGAGAATCCATAGCCATAATCATACCAAAAACTGTCCATCAATGCACTACGGGCCAATGAGGACTTTTTTCACATCATTTGTAACATTACGGTCATGATTATACCGAATAATCCCTAGTCATAATCATACCAAGTCCATCTATGCACTATAGGCCATAGATGACTTTCAACAAAATATAAACATGAGGATGATTACAATGATATAAGAATTCAATAAAACAAGTTCAAGAATTAAATTGGAACTAATAACATCCAAATTGTCAACATGATACTTCTTTGTAGAATAAAATTGAAGAATGCTCAAAAGAATATTTCCATGAAAAGATACTGGATGAAGCGCAAATATCAAGGATATATTTAACTAATTTCATGGAGTATAGAAGTCAAAAATTTAACCAACTGAGTATAATAAAGAATGGAATAACAAAAGAAATCACCATGCATGCGGTACTTCAGTATAGGCAGAGTTATTAAACGAATAATAAATAACGGAACCAGTCACATGAAATTCAGACCCGATGAGGATGTTCCAAATGAATAATAAAGAATGGAATAACAACAGAAATCACCATATATGCGTTACTTCAGATAGAGCGAGTTATTCAACAAAATAATAAATAACGGAACCGGTCCCAAAGTAAAAGCATATGATTAGGATATTCCAACGAAATAATAAAGACCTGAAATAATGGAAGAATTTCACCAAGTATAGGGTAGCAGCGATATCTGAGTTATTCAATGAGAATAATAAATAATGGAATAATGAAGAATTTCACCAAGTATAGGGTAGATCACAGCGTATAAAAGTTATTCCAATGTAATAATAAATAATGGAATAACAGACGTTCTCTTCATGAATACAAAAGAAATAATAACCCTTACCTTATAGAAGAAACTGGATATAGAAGTAGTGAAGTAGCAGAATACTTTTCTTCTTTCTCTCTAGAGTTTCAGTGAATTCGTAAGAAATAATGAAGGAATGAGCTTCTATTTATAGAAAAATAGACTGCATAGTAACTAATTCATGAACGGTCCAGGTTGATTTACTTTTAAACGGACAGTCCATATTAAAACTTAAAGCAACGGTTCATACTGATTCATTATTAAAACTTTAAACCAGCGATCCATATTGATTTACTATTAAAACTTTAAACCAGCGATCCATATTGATTTACTATTAAAACATTAAACCAGCGATCCATATTGATTTACTATTATAAATTCAACCAACGGTCTGAAAAATTAGCACATCTCCTCATGGAATAATATTGTACCCAAAAATAATTTGGACCGAAAAGAAATATATTGTTCGAGTGAATAGTACCCCATGAATAGTAACTCGTGAATAGTAACTCATGAATAGTAACTCATGAATAGTACTCCGACGCGAAAAGTGTCCCGAATACCCGATTGAACAATATAACCTCCAGACATCAATTATCATCCGAATAGATGTCGATTTCTACTAACACAAATAATCCCAACACAATGGAACTATCAAATTCATCTTTAATCAACACGAACTTATTCATCATTAATATTATAACTCATAATATTTAACAACCAGGTTGTTCTCGGGAAAGAGGGGTCTTTCCGATAAGGATTTCTCTCTATTGGCGCGCAATTAAGTGACCAAACCTCTCCTTGATAGAACTTCTAGACATTGTAAATATTGCAATTTAATAATATGAACAACTTTGTCATCTCAATTATTGATTTAATAATATAACATATAATGCGGTGATCTTTGTGATAATAATCGAATCAATAATATGAGAGATATGATGCAGACAATTATTGTGTAATAATTGAGTATAAGCTGAGTGATTTCTCACGTAAGCATCAATAATCAATATCGTGTGCTACTATGCAACCACACGTATTACCGTACTTTTACTACCGAGTAGTTCAACAGTATTAACGGTAAAACTTTCGCCGTTATTATCATAAAAATAATTTTTTCATTTTCTCAATCAAATGATAATTCCGTTGTGGGGTCCACTAATGATGATTGTCGTCGCATGCGAATATTCCCCGACACAAAGAATATTCTCCGACCAATCGAATATAATATAACAACTTGCATACTTTGCAAAATTTATAAATATTACCCACAACTATAATATTATATTAAATCCACACCATAATATTCAAAAAAAATCAAGAAATTTAAATCTTTATTAAGTAAAATTTGGGATTTTACAATCTCCCCTCCTTATGAAATTTAGCCCTCGAAATTTACGCGATACACTCGGTATCACCGAGCAGATGAGGACACTTCGTCCAATTCTAACTCTTGAGGTATAACCTTTGAGTGTTGAATACATTCGAGATTTTAACAGTACATCTTCATACGTTAAATTATCCGCTATCTCATAGGTTCTAAATCAATAATGTGGTTCGGGTCGTCCACATATTTATGTAACATAGATATGTGAAAAACGTTATGAATACGCGACATACTTGGCGGTAAAACGAGTCTATAAGCCACAGTTCCTACTCGATCAAGGATTTCAAATGAGTCAATAAAATCGAGGGTTGAGATTTCCTCTCTTCATCGATTCTTTCTTCTAGAATAACGCCATCTTGAACCTTCTTTTTCACATTCATCAGCTCTAAGTATTTAGCTTGAGAGGCTTTAACTTTATCGATTAAAGTCGATTCTACTCGTATATTCGTTATCTTCACGTAGGTTCGTATATTCACACTCATAAATGCATACGATCTTCTACTTAACGTGTCAGCTACCACGTTCGCTTTTCCCACGATGGTATTGAATGGTACGATCGTAATCTTCAACAGCTCGAGTCAACATCTTTGGTGCATGTTACGTTCATTTTAGTTGAAGAAATATTTAAGGGTTTTAGAAATGGGGTTTTATACTGGGGTCAATACAAAATTCGATTTCACGCTCTAGGGTAGGCTAAGAAGTCTTCAAGAATACGTCAGGAAATTTATTAACAATAGAAATATCATTCAAAACTGTGACTCTCATCCATAACTTGGATAGTACGTCACATTGATACTTATCAACTTGCCACGGTTATTCATGACGTCGCCTACAGGAAGTCTGGCTTCGGTGCATTCCACACAAGGAAGTCACCAGATAAAGGCTCAGGGCTCTTTACTTATGGCTTGATATGACAATGATTGACTTTAGTGATTTGGTTGCTTGAATTCACATAACTGGTTAGTTAGGAATATGAAAGCTAACAACCTTACGAAAAGTATGATGAGTAGTTAACCAATCGATTTCTAAAATCACATCAAAGGCAAGTATTTTCAAAGAGATAAGATCGACAGGTAATGTGAAAGTGTCGATTTGAATCAAACAAGATTAATAAGCAAATGGAGGTAACGAAGGTTTCGCTACGAAGTTTCAAACCAATAGGTCAAAGTCTAACTTCTCTTGAGTTAAATTTAAACGTTGAGCGCAAGCAAGAGAGATAAAAGAATGGGTAGAATCAGTATCTAATAAGGTATAAACTTCGCAAGAATTTATAATTAACTAACCCGTGCTAACTTCGTTCGGGTTACTCACTTTTTGAGAAGTCACGAAAAATGCTCTTCCTGAAACCACCGACTTTGTTTTGTCCGTATCCAACTTTGGTGCCACCGTCCCAGCTGAACTTGACTTTGGTGCACGACAAAATCGGGCTAGGTGACCTTCTCTTCCACAATTATAACATGCTTTGGATGGCATCGCGTAGTTTGCACTGATATGTCCCTCCCTTCCGCATTTGAAACATATGTAGGTTGTCGTTCTCCTTCCTTTACAACGGGTGCTGGTGCTGACGTCTTTCCATCATTGTTGAATTTCCTCTTCTTGAAATGTCCATTCTTATTGTTTTGGCCATGATTACCATCGAAGTGGTTACCATTTCTAGCATGTTGATTCCCTTCACGCTTATTATCACCGCTTCGATGACTGCTACCACTAGTATTATCATTTTGTCAGCTGCTCTCTTTTGGTTGGGTTCACTCATTATCGCGCTCCAATAACTGAGCCCTATTAACAACATCTGAATACAAGCAAAGTTTATGAGAAATGAGGTATTGACGTATCTTGGGTTTTAAACCTTTTAGAAACATCCGCGTCATTCTCTCCTCATTATCAACCAAATGGGACGTAAACCGGGACAACTCGGCGAACTTGGCTTCGTACTGTGACATGGTCATGTTATTTTGGTCCAACTTGATGAAATTTACCTCTTTCATGTGACGAATACTTTTGGGAAAGTACTTATCGTTGAACAATTCTTGGAACTTCTCCCAATACATCTTGATCAAAGGCTGTGAGTTGAGTACTCTTTCTGATTCCCACCAAGATGTCGCCGCCTCGCATAACATGAAGGTGGCAAGGGAACCTTTTGCTCCTCGGAGCAACCCAAGACATCAAATATCTTGTTGATCTGCTTTATCCACGTCTCCGCCTTAAGTGGTTTTGGCTCTCCAAAAAACTCCGGTGGTCCCAGTTCCTTGAACTGCTTAGCGGTGACCGTCCGAGAGTTTCCAGTGTTTCCACCTATATTTTGAACATGAGTCTCTCTTACCTGTTGTTGCATGAATTACATAAAGCCTCTGAACATTCCATCGTTCATCATTTTGTCAGTGTTGTTGTTTACAGGAGGATTATCGTCTTCCTGATGCACATTATCCTGATTATTGATATGTGGAGACTCAACGGTCTCCTGTGCTCCATTGCTATTCTCAACATTCTCGGATGTCATTTTCAAATACTGCCACAAAACAAGGGTTAATTAACATATCACATATTATCCCTATACTCTGACCAACCAATTAAATACCAAATAAACTTAGGTAGGTCATACTAGCGAAGGAATTCCCCGTCTCTCCCCTCCTAGTTCTTGTCTCACATCTCCGCCAGGGATCATATCCCTAAGCTTTGATACCAACTGTGACGCCACCAAAATAGGTATACATCACCCATCTTGAGTCGCCAAATACATGGTACAAAATTCAAATACAACTTAATAATACAGTTGTCGTGTAAACAATACGACAAAACATAAATTAAGAGTTTTAATAAGAATATTGTCATCTAGACAATATCCACACTCAAAGGAGTCCTCATTACATTTATTGTCACACTATTTAACAGAATAGTGAAGACTACTAATGCTATCATCTCGAATTGTCAATCTGTTCTCGACTCGGCCCCAAATTTATATTCTCATTTCACGAAGAGAACGGTGAAGGAAAGGGTGAGCTCAACTAGCCCAGTAAGAAATATTATGACTAAGATAATGCAGAATAAATTATCATTAGTCCTCAACAATGTTAAACTGATAAAATACAATAGACATCAAGTTTAAGCTGCAATGAACAAGCAATCCATTAAATCCTACGGTACAAATCAGTATGCAAGGTGAGAGATGATATATTTTAGTCTTTAGTATTTTTACTTGCTCTGTTGGTTAAACTGGGGCATTGTATTTGAGGTGAAGGAAGACTTTTTCAAATGTATATTTTTATGAGTTCTTAAAAAAACTTATTTCAAAAAGTGCCTTCAATTTCGTGTTAGTATTATAAAAATTAAGTACATATTAATTAAATTTCGTGCCTTAACTTAACATTAAATATTTTATTTCGTGCCTCAAATACAATGCCCGAGTTTAACCAATGAGCAAGTAAAAATACTTGAGACTAAAATATATCATCTCTTAATAAGTACGACTTGTACCAAATTAGAATTATTTTTATTTTTTAATGCAACTTTAATGTGTTGAGTTATCCCATATAATGGAGAAATGTTTTAAAAAAATAATACTAAGCTAACATAAGTCGTGTTAAATTTGGAGTATTTTAATATTAAAATGACAACGATTGACCATGCAATGCAATATATTAAAAAAAAAAGCGGTAAAGCTTTCAGGCTTATTTGGGCATTTTCGACTATTTATGACATTCAATCTAAGTCTTCCAATAAGTTGATCAATGGTCCAAAAGTGGGTTGTTATAAGGTATCCATGGCAACCGGTTGCCATGGATGGATTCTATATATATATATATATATATATATATATATATATATATATATATATATATATATATATATTTACATTTATGTCAGGCCTGGAGTTTATTTCGTGGCCTTTTACTGCTTTATTTATATTTAGTCCCGCTTGGAGTTTACTTCGTGGCGGTTGATCGTCTTTACTGCTTTCTTTACATTTAGTCCCGCCTGGAGTTTACTTCGTGGTTGTTGAACGCATTTATTGCTTTATTTACATTTCTGATCCCCCATGGAGGTGCTTCGTGGTGGTTGATCATGTCTCTACTTATATATATATATATATATATATATATATATATATATATATACCGCTTTTATATATTTATATTTTCGATCCCCATGGAGGTGCTTCGTGGTGGTTGATCATGTGTCAGATATATATATATACTGACTTATATATATATAAACTTCATCGCTTCTCATACAAATTGCGGCATCATGTGAGCCTAGGAATCATGTGATCACAGATTCAGTCTACTGAATCTAGATTTGGTTCTCATGATGGACATTTTCAGCTGTAAGCAGCTTGTAAATTATTTACGGTGTCCGAATTTCCTTAAATGGCTTTCATGCCCATTAGAAGTTCGGCACTTCTATATATTATTTTTGAGATCTTGAAGATGCTTCGCATATCGAAAATAAAAGCAAACAAGTCGAACATTTAATAATAAAATGGAAGTACGAAAAGGTCTCAATTACTATTGAGCACAGGGTTTGAAAAACTACTTTTGTAAAACCTCATTGCTATATCTTGTTTAAAACTGAATTTTTCATATAAATTCAAACCCTTTGTATATAGGTGCGAACGAGGCCTCGCACTACTTCCACATAATTGCACATTGATCCACACACGAGACACATTCATATAATGAGTTTCTTGAAAAGTGGTGGTCACGTGGTAGCAACACGGATGTCGGGGTGCCTAACACCTTCCCTCCTGCATAATCAAGCCCCGAACCCAAATGAATCTCGGTTTCACAGACCCATTTAGCGATATCACATCAACGGGTCAATGTGCAAACCTTTTCTCGATTACGTTAGTGCGACGATTAAAAAAACACCAACAGGCAACTCTTAAAGTCAAATAAATCGACATTATACATATGGGACCTTTTCACTTATTTTTTCAAACAAATCTCACATAACATGAGAACACCAAAGAACAAGTAACGAAAAGGGACAAATAAAAATCTCGACGTCGACAGGTGGCGACTCTGCTGGGGACACCAGTAAGAGGGCTTAAGCCGCTATTACAAGCTTTTCAAAATGGTTATATGCTTTTGTGTGAATGTTGCATTTACATTTATGATGAATGTGTACGAATGCATTTTACTTACTTCACTATAATATATCTATCTGTGATATTAGTGCTTTGAACATGTCATCATTTTCATAAATGGTGAGATAAGTTGTATGTAAATGTATGTTGTGTGGTTCCTCCACCAGGAGGCTATCATGCCGGTGTTTGATTACTAGACTCGTAGGAAGGCTAATTCCAACGAGGCTCAGGAAAGGCATCACCCAGATTCGCTCCAGTTGAATGACCGAATTAACTTCTCGTCAAGTAAATTGCGATGATCTGGGAACCTTCATGCCAAAAAGCCGCGAGAGTAACCCTAAGATAGGTCAACCTCTGATAAACCAAACGTGAAGGAAAGTCTCTTCATGCTTTCCCTTTTCAATTACTTGTAAAAGCATTTACTTGTAATTTCATTCCATGTTCATCTTTATGTAATGGAAAATATGAAGAAAATTTATGCATACATGCCATGCTATCAAATAACACCCATTTTTACAGGATAATATTCCTAAAATGGACACATTATGATAGCATTTACATTATCCCTAAGACTAAACTACATAAGTCTTTTGTAGGGAAACAATTGGGCCTGTTACTCGCTCAAAATCCAAAAAGGCCACGAGCCTACAGCCAATCATGTTTTCTTCTGACCAGTCTAATGCTGTTTCTCGAGAAGAATTTGACGGATTAAGTAAATAAATTACAGATTTGGTTGTCCTGCTTAAAGAATTGCATCAGTTTACTCGGGGTACAAAGATGCCTACATATCCGGAATCCTCTACAGAAGGAGGAACACAAGGTTTGGATAAAACAAATCCAGAACCTCAGTTGGATACAACCAATAGAGACCCTGAAAACACCCATCTCAAAGGAGATCCAGACACCGGTGATATCAGGAAGAAGGTCCTTTAAATGGAAGAAACTATTCGTGCTCTAAAAGGGATTGGAACACATGGAAGTGTTTCATATGCTGATCTTTGCATATTCCCTGGTGTTCATTATCTAGAGAAATTTAAAACACCTGACTTTGAAAAGTATGACGGATTAGGGGATCCTTATACACATTTGAAGGTGTTTATTGGAGAACTTAGATCTTATGCGGAAAGCGAAACTCGTAATGCAATTTGTTCCATTGGGGTAACACCCTACTCACTAGCCTATGGGATGGAAGCGGTGCTCCTCATAGAGGTGGAAATTGAATCCCTCAGAGTGTTAATGGATGCTCAGTTGGATGAAGATCAATGGGTACAAGACAGGTATCACCAATTATCTCTAATAGACGAAAGGCGAACCACGACTATCTTCCATGGTCAGTTATATCAGCAAAGGATCACAAGATCATACAACAAAAAAGTCCAGCTACGGCAGTTCAAACAACATGACTTGGTTTTGAAAAAGATCATTGACAACCAAGATCAATCTAAAGGAAAATTTGCTCCTAACTGGGAAGGCCCATTTGTTGTCAAGGAGGTATTGACAGGAGGCGCTCTCAGATTATAGGAAATGGATGGTGATGAATTTCCACTGCTTATCAACTCACACACCGTGAAACGGTACTACGTCTAAGGTTACCATCAAGAAAACATCCTGGCTTTAGATCATCATATCACCAGTCATTCTGGTTCTCTAACCCTTTTTGCATACTCTTCTGCCCCTCAAGGAAACATATAATTCAAACTAGCAGCCTGGTTTCACCTCATTTCAAACCATTCATACAATTTTGGTTATCCTGAAGACGAGATTAAACCTTTCACACATGCAGTTTATCCTGAAGATGGGATTAAACTTTTTCACAGCTCATTGTTTGTCCGAAGACGGATCAAACTTTTTCACACCTGCAATTTGTCCCAATAATGGGATTAAACTTTCTTCTCCCTACAGTATAACCTGCATATGGGATTCATACTTTACTTGGTTTTGTAATTTGTCACGAGGGGCTTAACTACGTCGACCTAATCTCCCTGATACCCGGGAGTACGTAGGCAACCATATTCTATATGGCCTGGTCGCAATAAAAAACAAACAAACAAAATAACAAAAATATTTCTGCCCCTTTCTCTACATAAACAAAAACCACAAAAATACTTCTACACCCTTCTTCATTAATAAAGCTTCTACACTTATCTGCCTTTCAGATTCAGCGTTAAACCTCTTACACCAAGTTTGAACTACACAGACCTGATCTCCTCTTCAATAGGAGTACGTAGGCAGCCATTTATGGTTCGGTCTAGCCCCTACAAAAACACAAATACTTGTCGATCACGGGATCAAACTTCAATCCACCACATTTCATCGGCTTCAGAACAAAGGGATGGAATTACCCAACCTCTCCTCACAAATAGGGGATTTGGTGAACATCTAAGCTGTGGTTGTGTCTCAAAGAGCAACGCCTATCCATAAGAGATGGAATTAACTAGGCTCTCTCACAAATCTGAGTCTTTGGTGTTGGTCGAAACCGATCACTAAACACGCGCAAGTATCTGTGATCTAATAAGTAATATGATAAGTAGAATATCGTACCCACGAGGAACTATGACTAATATTTTCCAAGTACCGACTTTGTATCGCTAAAGTCTTATTCGAACAGCATTAAATGAAAGTGTGATTAATCTAAGTGTAACTAATTATCAAAGCAAGTAAATGGATAACGAATGGTAATCTAAGGAATAACAAGCTAAGGTTACAACTTCACCCCACTCAGGCATTTTATCGAACACCTGGAGTGTTGTGTTTCATCAAACTAGCTATCCTTCTCTCTCTGGTCTTAATGGTCATGACAATTTATCGATCGAGAACACACAAGTGATTATACACCTCTATCGAGGTATGTATGAACATATCCTTTCCAGATCCACCCGATAGGGAAAGAAGCGTAAAAGAATGCCCAAAGCTAGATACAATCCTACATATATACATGTGAATTGATCGAATAAGGATTTAAGCATAAGCTCTCAATTAGGTCGCACGTGGTGCATGAGATATATGTCTATTTTACACACAACTTATACAGTCGAAACCCACAATCACATGCCAATATATTCAGGTGTAAATCTATAATTTTTTTGTCGATATCATGTAAATTACCAAAATTATCATTAATGTCTTAGCGAGAATCATTAAGCATAAATATATCGAACCAAATTGTATGGTGCCAACCAAAGAGATAAGACAGTCAATTTAAATAACAAATGGTTCCATTATAACCTTAGAGAAAATATTCAGTTCATAGCTATTGAATAAAATACAAGTAGAAATAAAGACAATATTTATGGGTTACAAAATCAAAGACAATAAATAGATAAGAAGGAACTCTGTCAAAGACCTTCAATCTCTAAGCATTCTGCTCGAATCAAGCTCTCCAGTCCGTGTAGCTCACTGCTCTTGATGCTCCAAAGAAACCCATAATTCTCCCTAATCTAGCTAATTTATATTTATAAACATTTATCTAAGAGAAAGAAAGAGAAATTACAGAAGAAAACTAAGCTAAGCTAATTACTTCTCTCAGATCTACTCTCTATATTATGTATATATATCTCCTGCAGAGCCTCCCTTTCAATCTATATATCATTTTTCCTTCATTTCCTAGGTCAGGACAAGCCTTCTCTGCTCTGGGCACGGAGGTGGCGCCACGACGAGGGCCACCAAGCTTTAGTTGGTCGCTGCAGCATCACATTAGTATGAGGGACACGGAGCTCGCGCTACAGCGTGAGCTATAGAAGCTTCAATGGCGCTGCGGTGCGAGGCTGACGTCAGCAAGGGACAGGAAGGTGGCGCTGTGGCGTGAGCACAAAGCATGGCTTTGGCGCCACGGCGCAGGTATGAAGAAAATGACCGTTTTGCCCCTGAATGCAAAAAAGTACTATAAAGCTCTGCAATCATCAGTTAAGCGCAATAACACTATATTTATATAAAACTACATAAAAACTATGAATTCAGGCAATTCTTTAAGTCATAAAGTATCCGATTCGCGGGTATAAATCTCATTTATCAAATACCCCCAAACTTAAGTCTTTGCTTGTCCTCGAGCAAAATATCTAAAACACATTACAAAAGTAAAACACACGCGAAAGAGAAATAAAACTATAATATAGTATCATGGCGTCCAAGCTCAAAGCTACTCCCAGAGATCAGGGCAAACATAGATATGAATAAGGTTTCAATCAAGTTCAAGCATAAGACTATATTTGATCCATTCTATGTGTGTGTGTGGAGACCAACCGTCCTGACTAATTATAGCTCAAATAAGTTCGCATAGTCGATTTTTAATACTAATATGCACACTCCATAATTTAAACATTCAACAATTATAAAGCCCCCAAATCCAGGTACATGAAACCCAAACTCGGTGCTTCACGATACCATTTCTATGAGCGGAATAATACTAATAATAATAACAATAAAATAAATAACAAACTTAATTTACATAATTATTAGAGTCTATCTCCCTAGGTACGAGACCTTTAAACATTCATTACATAACCTGATAGATATATATATATATATATATATATATATATATATCATTGTCTTAATAATATAAAACTATTACAAAAACTACCACAAATCTTATTTGGTTAGCTTTCCTTTTCCTTTGTTTTTGCATGAGCCTTCTAGTTCTCCACACTTAGCTGAAAACATTTAAATTAAGCAAGGATGAGCATTTGCGTGCCCAATAAGTAATATCAATTAAATATATAAGCTGAAAGAATTTAAATATTTTCTTTATACTACCCCTCTACAATAAATCAATAGTTGTTAAGTAATCTGAACCAATAATAATAACATAACAACCCTCATTCAAAATTTTGAAACTACGTACTGACTATAAATAGGGTTAAGGTGACATACTATGAACATTATTTTCATTTTCGAAAAGGTTAAACAAAACTTCATGTGTAAATCGTCATAACTTACGGGCACAGAGGGTGATCAGCCCGTTGTACCCTGTATTGATCAATACTACATGCAAGAACGATGTTATCGTTCACTCTGTCCACCTTGGGTGTATAAAAAGTTTTCCCGTGTAAGGGATGTTCATACTTGTCGGGGTACCAAACCAAAGCAATTCGGTTGGATAATAATAAGATTTTATCTTGTTTAACAATAATCTATAATTCATATATATATATATATATACGGGTAATTAACAAAGGTGTATTAACATGTGATTAAATACAATGATTATCCAAGTGGGGACACTTGTATAACTATTTATAGAAATTAACGAACAGAATATATATCTAAATTATCATATACTAACATGTTGATAATCAATGAGCGTATATAAAAGAGGGTTAATAATCTGTACAGTAATAATATAATTCTGAAACATTCTTACTCATGTCCATTGCATAAAGAAAATGCAAAGGTAGGATACTTGCCTGGTCTACTGCTTACAAAATGCAACTTAGTTTTATCTTTTATATCACGACCTATCATTAATTAGATCATTCATTCGATTAGAACAATATACTATAACACATAGTACTGCATTTCGCAGTCAGCACATAACCTAATCACATTATCACACATGTTCAACAGTCATTAAATCACAAACAAATATTAACACAATCAAAATATCTAAGTCCAGATCAATTTCTAAAACACGTCGGTGTACCGACAGCTTTATCGGGTAATTATCGAGTCTAAGACTCTACCCGAAGTTCAATATCCGTAAGTATCAATCATATTATTTTAAATGACTAAATAATAATTTCTAAACATTTATTATAATTTTATCATGAATTTTCAAACACCGGAATCATTATCAAATGATTTAAACATTAACTAATTCTATTATCATTAATATTTAATTAATATTAAACTATTAATGAAACCGATTACCAAAAATATTAAAATTATTTATAATAACTCAAAATACTTTTAAAGTATTAATATTACCCTTAAATGATTTTTAAAACATTTATAATCATTTATAAATAATTACCATTAATATTAAAATATTTATGTACTATTCCTCATAATATTAAAAGTCATTAAGTATAACTTAAAATATTTTTAATTCATTTATATCCTTTTTAAATATTTTTTTAAATTAATAAAATCATTTTAAAACCATTTATTTAATATAATTATTAAATAAATTTAATATCATTAATGTTAATAAATATCATTAATATTCAATTATTAATGAAATTAACCTTTAAATATTAAAAGTTATATTTTATAACTTAAAATATCTTTAAACACTTTATTTTCATTTAAAATGATTTTTATAATAATAAAATCATTTTAAACTAAATTATTTAATATAATTATTAAATAACTTTAATAACATTAATAATAATTAATTAATGAAATTTAACTTTAAATATTGAAAGTTATATTTAATAACTTAAAATATTTTTAATTACCTTATTATTATTTAAAATGATTTTTAATATAATAAAATCATTTTTAATCTATTTATTTAATTCATTTATTAAATATCTAAATTATTATTAATATTAATTAATTAATGAATTTCATTATAAAATATTAAAAGTCATTAAAAATAACTTAAAATATTTTATTAGAACATAATATAATTTTAAATGATTTTTCAAGTATTAAAATCATTTTTAAATAATTTACGTAATATAATAATTAAATAAATTAAATACCTTTAATATTTCAAAAATATTAAATATTTATGAAATATATTAAAATTTATTTAAAACTAATTTTTAGACTTTAAAATAATTTTTAATAATTTATTTTTTATTTTTAATAATTAATACTAATTATTTAATAAAAATAATTATTTAGCAATTAATCTCTAGCTAAAAGTAGCTTTAGTGACAAAACTGTCGATAAATATGTTCTTGAGCACCAAGAACATGCATAAGCAGTATTCGAGATGCATACTTTGACCAAACATAATTTTTAATCTGTGATGTTTCTGAGAAAGCTAATACCTTGATCCTGCAGGGCTAGTGTAACACTACATGTAAAAACAAATAACAGGGTCATAAAGCATTACAAATGAATGTTATAAGCCAGCAAACTAGCTGTCAAACATGTTCTTCATGTTTCTGGGCTGCCCAAAAACTTAAGTCATGGTCGATCAACACTTTTGTTGACCTTTTATCTATCAATCTGATCATGTATTATGTAGTTTAGATGTCGGGATGTGTAGAGTTTCTAGCAGTACACATTTTGAACAACTTTCAAGTTTAAGCATTAACACTAAGACAGATATAAGGCCTGGTGTAAGACCCCAACTTATTATAAATGAAATTAAATTTTCTCTATTTATTATTTTGAAATAGTAAGTGTTGATTTGATTAATGTGGTTAGTTATAGGTAAAATGCGCAAATATTTTAAATAAGCAAGTGGTTATAAAATATTCATTTTTATTGGAGAATATTAGTTTGGTCGTGCGATATTCTTATTATTAAAGGGAAATATTAGTATTTATGAAGCAACCTTGTGTGGGCCCCATAATGAAAAGCGATTGGATGAAGAAAGCGACAAGTATAAGTTGTTTATAAATAGCAGGCGTAGTTATTCACAATTATCTTTGTTAAAATACCCGGTGGTTTAAAACACGATATCTGCGGTATTGCACCAATTATTGATTCTTACGTAAGAAGGCACTACTGATAATTATTCTGATAATTCTTGTTTGATATTTTATTTTATTGATTAAATAATTTGGTACGTTGATTTTTATATTATTGTTGTTTCAATAATTGTCACTCGTGATATTTTCATTATCGGATCAATAATTCATATTATTTGAATAATATTATTAGATAACATTATTGACAATGTCTAGAAAGTTCTGTCTAAGGAGAGGTTTGGTCACCTAATTGCGCGCCAGTAAGGAGAAATCCTTATTGGAAAGCCCCCTCTTTCCTGGGAACGGCTTGGTTGTTGATATTGTGATTCTATAATATTATTTATGAATAATTAATTATTGATTTATATGATAAGGAAAATTTTATTTTATGTGGATATAGATGGAGAAAATTTTAAACTGACAATTGTTGAAAAATTGATATTTTATCTTTTCTGATAAAATAATTCATTTTAATATATTATTATATTTTAATAATATAATAATGGTGATATTTTTACAATGAATGTGGGATATATGAATATATGAGAAGGAAGAGTATTTTGTTGACAAAGTTGTTTAAAACATGTTAAACATGTCTGTGGGCCCATTTCTTGACTGAAATTTGATTATAGCCTGTAAAATCGCTCGTTTGTGGATTTCGGTCAATTTCTGTTTGGAATTTGGAAAAACTTTCTTCTGCAAAGTTGTAGATAATGGAATTTCCTATGGAAAAGAAATAAGGTTGCTATACAGTGGAATTTCCTATTGAAAATCACACCAGAAACTGAAGTTTTATCTTTCTATATTGTCGAGCGTATTCTTGTGAGAATTTTGATACTTTGAGTGTTGCTATACAGTGAAAGTTTCTTCAGCACTATATCCAGTATTCCAGTCAGAAGTACTGTCTTTTTGGAGGTAAGGGATGTTATTTTTTTTTTAAAATAATATTATTTCTTCTAATATCATTATGCCAGAATATTGGTAAGATTTATCTTGTGAAATTCTCGTCTTTTAGTGTCGGGGTTACTATTCACGTATACGGCACTATTCACGTATACGGCACTATTCACGAATACGGCACTATTCACAAAAAAATTAATTTTTTATTTTTTGTCCAAAATATCTATTATGGATACTAGCTTTGATTGTATCCATGTTTTGATCATTCTTGAATTTTACTTCACTACGATTATTTATGAAGTATTTTTGAACTTAGATTGTTTAAAGTACGAATCCCTAATTTTTGTTCTTTTGTTTCACTAGATTCGTTTTCTTTAAAATATTTTTCATCATCCTCAGTCCTAAATGATGATATTACTGAATATCTTTGGCCTGTAGTGCAAAGATGGTTGATTTTCTTATGAATATCTTTGGCCTGTAGTGCAAAGATGTACTGGTGTTGAGATGAACATGACCGACTGATGAACATCTTTGGCCTGTAGTGCAAAGATGAATATTTGATTCAAGATGTATATTGATTGATGTTACAGGGATAAAATATTGATGATGGACTTTTAAATTCATAGATATTAGTAGATTTCATTCTCTACGTAACTCTTCTAGGAATTATTATTTCCGTTGCAAATATTGATCTAAAACTTGTTGTCTATTGTATTTTATCAGATTTTTCCTTGTTGAAGACTAACGATAATTTTTTCTATATTATCTTAGTCATAATATTCTTTACTGGGCTAGTTGAGCTCACCCTTTTCCTTTTTGTTCCATTTTTCTTCTCAGGAGGCGAGAATGTAGCGAGTACTAGTCGGGGTGTGGAATGATGGTTCTAGAAGTTGTTTAGTAGTCCTCACTATTTTGTAAAATAGTATATCAATAATTGTAATAAGGACTTATTTGGGTGTGAATATTGTCTGGATGACAATATTTGTATTTAAACTCACAGTTTATGTATTGTATTAATAAAGTTGTAGTTGTTTCTGTACCATGTTATTGACGACTCAAAATGGGTGATGTATACCTATTTTGGGGGCGTCACAGTTGGTATCAGAACTTAGGAATATGATCTCTGGCGGAGATCGGGGAATAGAACTAGGAGGGGAGAGACGAGTAAATCCTTCGCTAGTGTGTCTTACCTAAGCTTATTTGTTGGTTGGTCAGTATATAGGGATATTATGTGATATGTTGATTTCTTTAATTAACCCTTGTTTTATGGCAGTATTTGAGAATGTCAACTGAGAATGTTAACAGTGGAGTAAATGAGACCGTGGAGACACATTTACTCACCAACGAGGAGAACGTGCAACATGCTGGCAATGTTCCTCCTATAAACAACACCACTGAGCAGATGATGAACGACGAAATGTTTAGAAGCTTTTTGTAGTTCATGCAAAATCAGACGAGGGAGACTCGTGCAAAAATATAGGTGGAAATGATAACAACGCGCGGTTTGTCACAGCCAAGCAGTTCAAAGAGTTGGGACCACCAGAATTATGGGGAAAGCCGGATCCGATTAAGGCGGAGACGTGGGTCAAATAAATTACCAAGATATTCGATGTCATGGGATGCACGAAGGAGCAGAAGGTTCCATTCGCTACCTTTATGTTCTGTAATGAGACAGATTACTGGTGGGAATCTGTGAAGCGTACCCATCCAGCCGCACTTAGCATATCTTGGGAGACATTTTAGAAACTGTTCAATGACAAGTAATTTCCTGAAAGTATTCGTCATATGAAGGAAGTGGAGTTTATTAGACTGGGACAAAATAATATGACGGTGTCCCAGTACGAGGCGAAGTTTGCAGAGTTATCCAGGTTTACACCTCATTTGGTGGAGAATGAGGAACGTATGACGCGGATGTTTCTGAGAGATTTGAAACCCGGCAAACGTCAATATCTCATTTCTCATAAATTTTCTCTCTATTTAGATGTTGTCAATAGGGCTCAATTATTAGAGCGAGATAACGAGTACGTTCAACCAAAGGACCATAACCAGGATCATATTGGTGACAGCAGCCATCAAAACAACGATAACCAATGGAGAAAGAAAAATACGGACAAAAGCGGCAACCACTCTGGTGGTAATCATGACCATGAAAATTGAAGAAGCGAGTTGGGGGGGAGATTTTAAAAGGAGAAGATTCAACAATGACATTGCAAAGACGTCAGCACCAGCAGAAACTGGTTCTAAGGGAGGAGAACGACCACCGGTCGTATGCTATAAATCTTGGGAAGAGGGACATATCATTAAGCGCCCACAGCAGTTCAAGGTATGCTATAATTGTGGAAAAGAAGGACATATCGCTCGAGAATGTACGACAGCAAAACCAAGTCCAGCGGGGATGGTGACTCAAAAGGCTGTCCCAGAAAAGTCAATGTTAACGGTTTCTGGAAGAGCGTTTGTCGTGACTGGTCAAAATATAAGGAACCCAAACGAGGTGATCACGGGTAAGCTAACCATAAATTCTTGCGAAGTTTATACCTTACTTGATACCGGTGCTACCCATTCATTTATCTCTCCTGCTTGTGCTCAACGTTTAAACTTAACTCCGGAAAAATTAGACTTTGATTTATCTGTGGAGACTCCGTTAGGAGAAACTTTCATCACATCCACTGTTTATAATTCTTGTTTGATCCAAGTTGGCACCATCACATTACCTGTTGACCTTATCTCTTTAAAGATACTTGCTTTTGATGTATTTTAGGGATTGATTAGTTAACTACTCATCATGCCAAAATTAATTATTTTCGTAAGGTTGTTAGTTTTCATATTTCTAACCAACCTGTTGTACGAATTCAAGCAACTAAACTACTAAAATCAATCACTGTTATATCTAGTCATAAAGCTATTCGTTTATTGAAAAACGAATGTCAAGCTTTCTTAGCCCATGTTATGGATTTGAATAAAGACACGTCAAATTTGAATAATATTCCTGTTGTTAGTAAATTTCCTGACGTATTTCCTGAAGAACTTACCGATCTACCCCCAGAACGTGAAGTTGAATTCTTTATTGATCTTGAGCCTGGTACAAAGCCCATTTATAAAACCCCATATCGAATGGCTCCTATTGAACTTCAGGAGTTAAAGGTCCAACTACAGGAGTTGTTGGACATCGGTTTCATTCATCCTAGTACATCTCCTTGGGGTGCTCCTGTTTTATTTGTAAAGAAGAAAGACGGGAGTGTGCGACTTTGTATTGACTACCGAGAATTAAACTATGTCACTATCAAGAATAGGTATCCGCTACCTCGTATTGATGACCTGTTTGTCCAGTTGCAAGAAGCACAATTCTTTTCAAAAATTGATCTTCGTTCTGGATATCATCAGCTGAAGATTAGAGGCGAGGATTTTCAAAGGCGCCTTGAGAACTTCGATGCGGGCATTATGAATTCTCAGTCATGTCTTTTGGATTGACTAATGCTCCTGCGGCTTTCATGGATATGATAAACCGAGTATTCAAGGATTATTTGGATCAGTTTGTTGTTGTCTTTATTGATGACATCCTCATACATTCCAAAAGCCGTGAAGATCATGAGCACCATTTGAAGCTGGTACTCCAAAGGTTTCGTGAAAACAAGTTATATGCCAAGTTGAAGAAATGCGAGTTCTGGCTTGAGGAAGTAGCATTCCTTGGGCACGTGGTGTCAAAACATGGAGTATCTGTTGACCCGGCGAAGATTGAAGCAATATAAAGTTGGGAGCAACCGAAGTCGGTGACTAAAGTACGTAGCTTTCTGGGCTTAGCTGGTTATTATCGGAGATTAATGGAAGGATTTTCTCGAATTGCTACTCCGTTAACTCAGCTGACTCGGAAAGATACAAAATTCGTATGGAGCGAGGAATGCGAGAAGAGTTTCCAAGAGCTTAATAGGAGACTCATTTCGGCACCTGTTCTGACAATAACATCTGGTTCGGATGGATTTGTTATCTGCAGCGATGCTTCAGGCAAAGGGTTAGGATGTGTTCTCATGCAACGTGGGAAAGTCATAGCATATGCCTCGCGACAACTTAAAGAGTATGAGAGGAATTATCTTACTCGTGATCTAGAGTTGGCAGTAGTCATTTTCGCGCTAAAGATCAGGAGGCACTATCTATATGGGGAGAAAGTGGAGATATATTCAGACCATAAAAGCCTCAAATATTTCTTCACCCAAAAGGAACTCAATATGTGAAATTCTCGTCTTTTAGTGTCGGGGTTACTATTCACGTATACGGCACTATTCACGTATACGGCACTATTCACAAAAAAATTAAATTTTCATTTTTTGTCCAAAATATCTATTATGGATACTAGCTTTGATTGTATCCATGTTTTGATCATTCTTTAATTTTACTTCACTACGATTATTTATGAAGTATTTTTGAACTTGGATTGTTTAAAGTACGAATCCTTAATATTTGTTCTTTTGTTTCACTAGATTCGCTTTCTTTAAAATATTTTTCATCATCCTCAGTCATAAATGATGATATTACTGAATACTTTTGGCCTGTAGTGCAAAGATGGTTGATTTTCTTATGAATATCTTTTGCCTGTAGTGCAAAGATGTACAGGTGTTGAGATGAACATGACCGACTGATGAACATCTTTGGCCTGTAGTGCAAAGATGAATATTTGATTCAAGATGTATATTGATTGATATTACAGGGATAAAATATTGATGATGGACTTTTAAATTCATAGATATTAGTAGATTTCATTCTCTACATAACTCTTCTATGAATTATTATTTTCGCTGCGAATATTGATCTAAAACTTATTTGTCTATTGTATTTTATCATATTTTTCCCTATTGAAGACTAACGATAATTTGTTCTATATTATCTTAGTCATGATATTCTTTACTGGGCTAGTTGAGCTCACCCTTTTCCTTTTTGTTCCTTTTTTCTTCTCAGGAGGCGAGAATGTAGCGAGTACCAGTCGGGGTGTGGAATGATGGTTCTAGAAGTTGTTTAGTAGTCCTCATTATTTTGTAAAATAGTGTATCATTAATTGTAATAAGGACTTATTTGGGTGCGAATATTGTCTAGATGACAATATTTGTATTTAAACTCACAGTTTATATATTATATTAATAAAGTTGTAGTTATTATGCATGCCATGTTATTGATTGACTCAAAATGGGTGATGTATACCTATTTTGGGGGCGTCACACCTGGAATTAGCTGTCAGACTTGTTCTTCATTTTTTGGGTTACCCAGAAATGAAGAATAGTTCAAATGGTCATATTTGGGTGTCCACTACTTGTTGTACAGGTGAGGTTTTAGAGATCTAATGATTCTAGCTTGTATCTAGCATGCAAATGAATAGATTCATTACATAAAATCAGATTAACAACAACAACATCAGAAGATGTCGCTCAGTCAAACCATGTCAGAAGTCACACTCATATGTTTTTTGGGTTACCCAGAAAACACATCTTGTGAACATACTGCCTGGTTTAACCATCCACCAAATATAACCTGCTTGATGTTTTAGTGAACTAAGAGTCTAAAAATGAAGTCCATACAACACACTGTAACCTAGATTCAAGAACCATAATAAAACATCAAACAAATTGTCAGATCTAGAGCAATAAAAACTTGTCGGACACTGCAAACTACTTTCCAGGTTACCCAGTTTCCTCTGGTCATACCCGTCGGGCAGGTTTTGACCAAGAATAATTCTGATCTAGACATGTAATCACAGTGGTTCCACTTCCAGGTTAAAGATCACATAACAAGCTACAGATTACAACTTTGAAACATCAAAAATCAAAAACATGCAGAGATCTACAGCCACTGACATTCATTGTCAGACCACAAAACAAACTTTTTCCAGATTTTTCAAAACATCAAATCTGAGCCTCTAGATGTTATGGATCTAACATATAGCAACCCAGATCATCATTATACACTATATATAACATGTTTTAACATTAAATCCTAACATCTAACACATCATCAAAGGTCAAATTTCAAGCTAGAATTTTATACCTTTCTTTGATCAATCTTGATCTTAGGGTTCTGATTTGATATAGATGTTAGTGGGGCTGGTTTTGGGGACTGATCTAGCAAAAAATTTCGTGGGTTTGGGTTGAGAAAAAATGTTTGAGTGTTTTGTGCATAATGAGCTAGCAAATACAATTCTCTCTCTCCCAATCTATATATATATCAAGTTAGATGCATTGTATGGTTGATATAGAGCTGGTAAACATTAATTTCAGTCGCATGGAGTTGGTATGAGTTGGTAAACAACCCACTTAATGTCAAAACCTACATGTTAGCCTCTTTAATACACAAAAGGGCAAAATAGTCATTAACCTTACAATTTTAATGGCTTAAATATAACTTGGCAAACCCTTAGGGTTTGACCTTAGGTTTAACCCTTGTGGTTTAACCCAAGGTTTAAAGACATAACATTGCAAGATTTGGCAATTAGGATTTGTCTGAAATAAAAATTTTAGCTTCTAAAATTTATAATTAGGGTTTTCTTAATTAGATTAGGGTTCTAATTATACATGAACATTAGGTTATTATATACTAATTATAATTATCCTTGCTAATTTAGCAATTACGATTTATAATTTTGGTAATTAGGTTACCAAATCATAATTAGGGTTTATAATTCAAACATTAGGATTTCTAGAAATTATTATATCTAAATATTAATTGGGTTGACCTAATGAACTATAAAATCATATAACACAGTTATATAATAGTCTTAAACTCACAATTGAGTTTTAATTTAGGGTTTCCACAATAAAACTAGGGTTTTCAAATCTCGCACCATAATTGATCAACCATTGACGAGTTCACATTCATACAAAGACATATTTATAGTAATCAAAAAATCAAAATATAATTAATATTATATTATTATTCTCATGCCTTGCTCAAAATCCAAAATTAGGGTTTGGATTCCATATTTGATTTATCCGCCATACTTAACATTATTCATTAATTTAAAATGATTAACTTAATAATCTGTACTAAAATACATATAATAAAGATTCCATCCCTGGAATCATCGTTTTAAAACCCATACATACTAGAGTACATAGCATACACAATCATTGTGAGTAGATCTCGACCAACTTTGATTGAACTGATCTTTAACTATTCACATAAAGCTTGTCCATCTGATTAAATGAAAAATTGATTTCTAATAGAACTCAATTTCCTCCTTTAAAATTTCTTTATAAAATAATTTATTATATATATAAGAAAATCATATATAAGAAAATAAAATTGATTAGAATAGTACACTGAGTTGCATCCTCACCGCCACCGTATCTTGAGTCATTATCATCGAAGACCTATGGTTGGTTCTATTGGTTTGTTTGTTGAAGTTGGTCCCGTTGTCGCCAATGTCATTCTACCTTTTCCCCTATTCACATTCCTTGCATCCCTTACCCTTCTTGGACAGTCTTTCACCTTATGTTCCATCGATTCACAAATAAAACATCCACTATACATTCTCGATTAGGAAGTTGGGAGAGATATGTCCCTTCCGCCTATTAACTTATAACATGCAAACTTACCTTTAAAGACACTTTCCCGAGTGATTCTTTTCGCAATTTCTACCTTTGCATAACCTGTTTCTTTCCACCTCCTAGCCTAATTTTTGGTATTCCCAAAATTATCTCCTTTCCTTTTCTAGTCCTACTACCACTATTCCCTTTTTCTATTTCTAGCTTGATTTGCCTCCCACCAAAATTTGTCCCCCTTTCATTGTATAGGTGGCAAAAGTTATCTTTTGTCCCTCCGTTACCCCAGCTATAACAAATGCTTCCAAAGGGTCAGTTGATCCTGGCGTTCTGACTGCCTTGAAGTCTTTAAAGTTCGATAATCGATTTTCTAGCAGATTTCCCACGGCTAATATTCCATTCTGCATATCTTGAGCGACCATATTCGCAAAATTTCATGTCGGGTCCGGTGTCTTCCGAATTTTATCGGAGTTCTTACGTCCAGTTTATTTAATTTTCATCTTGGGGGCATTATTTGATTAATCATAATTTATCTTTCATCAACTTACCTTCTATATCTTAGGGTATTTACATAACGCGAAATTTTCTACTCGAATAATCATATATTCAAAATATTAGATTTCAAAAATTTTGGTTTACTATATTAACCAGTGCTCCAATATATTCAAAATCTCCTTTCCTTTTTCCAGTCCTACTACCACTATTCCCTTTTCCGGCTCTAGCTTGATTTGCCTCCCACCAAAAATTTGTCCCCCCTTTCATTGTATAGGTGGTAAAAGTTGTCTTTTGTCCCTCACATTCTCAAATTTATAACAAATGCTTCCAAAGGTTCAGTTGATCCTAGCGTTCCAACTTCCTTGAAGTCTTTGAAGTTCGCTAATCAATTTTCTAGCTGATTTCCCACGGCTAGTATTCCATTCTGCATATCTTGAGCGACCATATTCACAAAATTCTATATCGGGTCTGGTTATCTTCCAGCTTTATCGGCAGGTTCTTCTGTCCGTTGATTTCGTTTTCGTCTTGGGGGCATTATTTGATTAATCATAATTTATCTTTCATCAACTTACCTTCTATATCTTAAGGTATTTACATAACGCGGAATTTTTTACTCGAATAATCATATATTCAGAATATTAGATTTTAAAAATTTTGGTTTACTGTATTAACTAGTGCTCCAATAAATAACAACTATCTTCATACCCACTTAATTATTTCATTACTCCTTCATAGATTCATATTCATAGCACTCGACATACCCACTACTAGAAAATCGGCGTATAGATCGAGGTCGGCCGACTGTCATTATAGGCCTAAAGACGATCATTATAGGATTTAGCGATTTGCCGCCAACCGTCATCGTAAAGAGAAAGTCGCCGGTAAACTCTATAGCGGCGGTCTTTAGGACTATAACGACATTTGCCGACAATCATTCCTATGTAGACATTTTAGATTTCAAAAAAAAATTAATAATGCATATTTATTCAACAAACACAAGTATACTATAAAATAAAACATAAAAATATTATATACATCATTTAAAATCATTCACATTACAACTCAAGACTTAACAATTACTTAATCAAATTTACGTAAAATTTATTGTCACAAATTTGGCCTCATTGAGACCCACACGCCACATCATCCAATAGCCTTTTGCACGATTCAAACATCAACGAAGGAAGAAAAACACCGGACCACCATCCAAATCTTAAGCGATATATGCGACTACTAGTCTTTCTTTGCAACAATAGATGGGTTTTCTTTGCATACATTGTGCCCTGTTCACTTCTCCATCGACATGTATCTTCCGAGCTATCTCTACCGCAAGTACATAAATGAGAAAAATCAAACACAAGCACTTTTGGGTTGGTAGTTCATCAAATGTAAACATCCACCCCAAAGAAACAATTCATATACAAATACCACTAGATACATAAGGTAACACCCTTGTATATACATGCGTATGTGTATACATATCCGGAAGTTTTGCATCCTTTTTGAGTATCTCTAAAGTTTTTCATCCTTTTCAAGTATCTCTCTCTATTGTCTTAAAACAATAAGGAACTTATCTAATCAACAACACATGTATGAACATGTTGAATAAACTTGGAACTTCTCCCCTATTTACTCTTCATTGATGATCTTTCGATTACAAACACACGATTTAGGGTTTAAATACCCGACTCTAAAAATGTAAATAATGTGTATATACCATTCTTTCTTTTTAATCTGTCGTATATAAGTAAATAATGTGTATATACCATTCTACCAAGTTCTCTCATTTTACGACATTTTTTGTAAATTAATCACCAACATACTTGCTTATCATTATAAACCTAAATTAATCCCATGTAAGTACTAGAGTAATAGTAAAGGTGCAATAACATCAAAACAAACTATGACTTCTATTATTACCAAAGAAGACAAGAAAACCAAATAGCAAAACAAAGTAGTAAAATATTGCACCAAAAAGTTAAAATGTCAAACCATATTCTGTGGCACCCCAAAATCCAGGTACTCCATTCCCACAGAATTTGGTGTTCATTATCCAAAACATTACATCTAACTACCCATAATCAAAGCATAAAGACGTAATTTAAACAACTTAAACAATCATCTTTCCCATTAGAGGGTTAAATCATAATCTCCAAAATAAATCCCAGGTAATCTAACCTTAAAATTATTACATAAGTTTGCGGAATACATCACATATTAAAACAAGTCTTTAACATAATCCATTAAAATAAAATTTTCATAAGTCTTCAACATTTGGACATCTTGCCCTTTCCTTTGCTAGTAGAGGACTCATCGACTTTCTCAACTTTAGCTGCAGTGTTAAATGCAAGAGTGAGCAAACAATTGCTCACTGATATAAGAAGTAGTAATAATAACAACATGGAAATGAACAACGAATGTTGAACAATAATGAACTTGTTCTACGGATCAAAAATAGAAAACAAGTTCAAAATCAATGTTTGAGGGTCTTAAGACCACGAACTATGTCTCCGGTATATAGGTATTATTACCTTAACCTTAATAGTCATTAGACTATACAGACCCTTCTTAACGTACTTAGGGGGATCAGCCCTTTGTACCATGTATTGTGCCATAAACATCTAAGCGTTACACGCATAAAAATCCCCTATATTATGGTTGTTCGTCTCAGTTTGAATTTAGAATTTTCGCACTAAAGAAAGCTTAGTTTGGAACTAACTTATCAGTGTCTCTAGAATTTTAGAACACTATTCAACTTCCATCAATAAAGGTTTAATACGAGAATGTATAACAGAACAAGGCTATTAAAGTCAAAGATCAGATATCAACAATATATATAACTGAATAACATGATATACATGCAAAGTGCTATATTCAAAGGAGTTTAGAACAATCTTCTATGAATCAATGTATTAGAATAATATATACTTTGAATGATAATAAGGAAAGTAAAGTTCGCTCGATGTAACGAGTTAGATTACAAGAGCTTGCACAAACATACTCAAGATAAACTAGGCTTGCTCAACCTTACAAGAATTTTAGGAACTTGTACAATAACGATTTAGGAATGGTAACATGCATTCAATATGAAAAGAATGAAGTTAGAAAACTTGGTCAATGTAAAGAGTTAAGGTTTAGGAACTTGCCTTGTTTGTAAGCTACACAAGTGTAAAATAATCTCCAATTACCCTACACATACCATTGCAATCGCAACAACGATTAGTTGTATGAATATTAACACTATGGGTATTAAACCATGATTTAGGTCATAACCCTAACCTAGCACCTAACCATTTAAGTTAACATATTTAAAGAATCTAAAATCGCATTACGAGCCAACATAACTTACTCGTTCATTTCTAACTTTCAAAAACATATAGCGTCGTATATTATATATATTCTTGGCCTGTGCATGATGCCTCAAACTCGATTTCTGACAGACGCGAACTTAAACTCTGTTATAGGCCAAAAATCCCAATTCTCTAGAACTTCACCAAACTACAACATCTACACTTTGTCATATTATAGTTACACATGCTAAACACCATTCTATAAACAAAAACATTACATAAACATTATTTTGGAAGAATCAAAACTATTTTTTTCCCAAATTTCCTTTTTTTTATACGTTTAACGAATTTGATCGCCACGAACTCGTTTCTTGATCAATTGTCATGATTTAAACTACGCCACCTTTGTTTCTTAATATATTATCACAATCTACCAATAAATTACAAACTACATCACATATTGGACAAGAAATTTGGTACTTTCTAAGCCACTTTATATGAACATAAACACTGTGATTTCTCTTTCTTCCTCAAACCCAATTTCTCATGAATTTGATAACAAATAACAAGTTTACATGATAATTAACAGAGTTTTGCAAATCTATATGAACATATATACATCACAATTCATGTGATTTCCAAATCATACCAAGAAGATATATACATATACTACCAAAACTAAAAATAACAATAGGAATAGTTTATACCTTGAACCTTTGATTTTGTGACAGTAAAATTGATAGCAAACTTCCTCTCAACCCTTCTCCTTCTTGATCCCACTATCAATTTTCTGCAATTCTCACCAAGCTCTCTCTTTCTCTCTTTCTGCTATCTAGTAAGCCTTAGAGAAATAGTACGTGAAATGAAATGCGCAACATATAACTGGATTCCACGTTCATCCGGTAAAAACCAAAAAGGGTCACGTCAGTTAAATTATGCCAAAGGCCACAAGGCCATGTTTGGCTATACCATAGATTAGGATTCTAGTTTATTTTTATAATATTTATATTATATAGTTACTACTTGTCACACATGTAACTATTTTAATAGCATATAATTTATAATTATAATAATTATATTCTTATTATAATTATGCTTATAATAAATTATTAAACAATTATATATCTAATTTAATTAATAAATTAGAAACATTACTTTATTTAATTTATTAATTTCCTTTAAATTAAACAATTCATTTAATTTAATTATTTTCTTACATATTAAGCAATTGATTTAATTTAATTATTTCTTTAAATTAAATCCTTCAAATAAAATTATCATTACTCAATTTAATTTACACTAATCAATTTAATTACTAAATTGATTCACCACAATTCGTCAATTATTTATTTTCCTCAATAAATAAATTATTTAAAATATTTATTTAATTTCATAAATATTTAAATTAAATTACAAATTTCACGATCGTTACATCCTTCCCTCTTTAAAAGGATTATGTCCCCAGAATCACAACTCAAAAAAAATTATTTGTTACATTCTTCCCTCCTTAACAAGATTCTATCCCTAGAATCGCTATACAAAATCAAGCAAACAACTGAGGATAATTCTTCATCATAACGCTTTCAAGTTCCCACGTAGCTTCTTCAGCATTGTGGTTCCTCCAGATTACCTTAACAGAAGGTATCACCTTATTCCTCAGTACTTGTTCTTTTCTGTCAATAATTTGAACAAGAACTTCTTCATATGACAAATCTTTCTCAAACTGTAAGGGCTCATATTCTATAACATGTTTATAGTCAGGCTTATATGGCCTCAATACCGAGACATGGAAAATATTATGAATATGCTCCAACTCACAGGAGGTAAAGCTACCTCGTACGCCACTTCACCAACTCGTCGAAGCACTTCGAAAGGTCCTATAAACCTAGGGCTCAATTTCCCCTTCTTGCCAAATCGAATTTTCCCCTTCCAGGGAGACACTTTCAAGAAAACATAACTACCGACATCGAATTCCCGATTCATGCCGATCTCGATCGCATACTTCTTACATTCATCTTGTCTTTGCGATCAATCTTGCTCGAATAACCTTAATTATCTCGACGGTCTGTTGTACCAATTCTGGACCCAATAGCTGACGTTCACCTACCACGCCCCAAAGATAACGGAGTTCTCAGATTTCGTCAGATAACGCTTCGTAAGGTGGCATACCAATACTCACGTGATAACTATTATTATAAGAAAATTCCACCAATGGTAGATGGTCATCCCAATTTCCCTTGAAATCCATGATACAAACTCTGAGCATATTCTCTAGTGTTTGGATGGTTCTCTCACTTTGTCCATTGGTCTGAGGATGGTACGCTGTGCTCATTCCTAGCTGTGTTCCCAAACATTTTTGTAACCGCTTCCAGAAATTAGATGTGAAACATGGATCTCTGTCTGATACAATGGACACAGGTACATCGTGCCTTGAAACAATTTCCTTCATGTACAGCTTTGCTAACCGATCTAGTGTAAATCGAATCTTGATTGGAAAAAAGTGTGCCGACTTCGTCAGTCGGTCGACAATCACCCAAATGGCATCATAACCTTGTTGGGTTGTTGGAAGACCTACCACAAAATCCATTGTGATATGCTCCCATTTTCATTCTTGTATCTCCAACAGTTGTAACAATCTGCTTAGCCTTTGATGTTCAGCTTTGACTTTCTGACACGTTAAGCATTTTGCCACACACTCAGCCACATCCCTCTTTATATTCGGCCACCAAAAATGATGTCTAAGATCCTGGTACATCTTTGTACTCCCAGGGTGAATCGAATATCTTGAATTGTGAGCTTCCCTCAAAATTTCCTCTTTAACTTCAGGTACTTGCGGAACCCAAATTCTCCCTTCGAATCGAAGTAACCCTTCTGAATCGATTTTGAATTTGTTTTCCTCACCTACAGACATCCTCTGTTTTATCTTGTCGTAGTCTTCATCCTGAAGTTGTGCATTTTTCACCTTATCTACCAACGTTAAACCGTTTCCCATCTGGAACAACTTTTCATCGAATTCTGCCAGATATTTAATTTCCAACTCCATCTTAGCCATTTCCAACACCAACTTCTTCTGAGCAGTTAATATCATTAACTTCTCCCGTCCCTTCCTACTTAAGGCATCAAGAACAACATTCGCCTTTCCGGGATGATAGAAAATCTCATAATCATAATTTTGATCGGCTCCAACCATCCTCTTTGTCGCATGTTCAAATCTTTTTGTGTAAAGATATACTTCAGACTTTTATGGTGGTGTATATCTCACACTCTCTCCATAAAGATAATGTCTCCAAATTTTCGTGGCAAACACCATCGCCGCTAACTCTAAGTCATGAGTTGGATACCCTTTCTCATAATCTTTCAAACTGTCGTGATGCATACTTAATAACTCGTCTATTCTCGCATAAGCACACAAACCTAGTCTTTTATGCGACGATCGTCACTATACACCACAAAATTCCATGTATCATCGAGCAACGACAACACAAGTCTTTGAACTCAACCTCTTTTTCAATTCTCAAAACTTTCCTCACACTTCTACGTCCAAACAAACTTAATCGCTTTTCTAGTTAAATTCGTCAATGGAGTTGCGATCTTGGAAAAGTCTTGAATAAAACGTCTGTAGTAACCCGCCAATCCTAAGAAACTCCTTACCTTTGATGGTGTCTTCGGCTGATCCCAGTTTATTACAGCTTCAACCTTTGATGGATCTACCAAAATTTTGTCCTTATCAATAACGTGTCCGAGAAACTATACACGTTCCAAGCAAAATTCACATTTTGAGAACTTAGCATACAACTTCTCATTTCTCAACGTCTCCAACGTCAATCTCAAGTGTTCCACATGCTCCTCCTTGGTTTTGGAATATACCAATATATCATCAATAAACACCACCACAAATTTGTCTAAGAATGGTTTAAACACACTGTTCATCAAGTCCATGAACGTTGCAGGTGCATTTGTTAAACCAAAAGACATAACCAGAAACTCGTAATGACCATATCGAGTCCTGAACGCTGTTTTTGGTACATCTTTCGGCCTCACCCTTAGCTGATGATAACCACTTCTCAAATCTATCTTCGAGAAATATCTTGCTCCCTTTAAGCGATCGAAGCAGTCATCGATCCTAGGCAATGGATACTTATTTTAATCGTGACCTTATTCAATTCTTTTTGTAATCAATGCAGAGCCGATCGATCCAAGTCTTTCTTCTTAACAAACCACACAGGGTGCTCCCATGGCGAAACACTCTGGTGAGAATATACTTCTTGTCAAGCAATTCTTGCAATTCCACCATCAACTCCTTCATTTCTCTGGGGGCCATTCACGTATGGTGCTTTAGATATCTGGACCGTTCTCGGTAGTAAGTCGATCACGAACTCGATTTGTCGATCCGTTGGAAGACGAAGCAAATCGTCTGCGAAATACGTCCGTAAAATCTCTTATGATCGGTATTTCCTCTAACTTCGTACTATTCTTCTTTGTATCTACTATGTAGGCTAAATATCCTACACATCCTTGTCTCAACAACTTCTTGGCTTGCATCACCATCAGACAACTTGCTTGTCGTGGTGACTTGCTACCAAAGAACATAACCTTTGACGGAGTCATAAGGTTCACACACTTCCTTTTGCAATCAATTACTGCTCCGTGATTGAATAACCATTCCATTCCCAATATAACATCAAATTCACCAAGTGTAATTGGTATCAAATCTACCATCATCTCGTGACCTTTTATAACCACCCTACAACTCCTATATATGAATCTAATAGGAATCACTTCTCTATTCGCAATCTCTATACTTAAGGGAAATTCTAATTCTTCCTGAGGCAAACCTAAGTTCTGAGCAAATTCATCGGATATAAATGAACAAGTAGCACCCGAATCAAATAGTACATAAGTATTAATACCATTAATCGGAATGATACCTAATACCACATCCTTGGACTGTACAGCATCCTTCACGATCATACTAAAAGTCCTCGCAGTAGGTCGACTTGACTGTCGCTGGTCCAGAGATAGTCAATGCACCACCACCGTTGTTGTTTCCTTTTCTTCCACTTTCCCTTCCCACTGGCTTCTTAGGGCAGTCACGAGCCATGTGATCCTTTGAACCGCAGGTAAAGCATGCTCCTTTCTTTGGACTAAAACAGTTCGGTGCAATGTGTCCCTCCTAACCACAGTTGAAACACACTTGTTTTCCCTTCAAACATACCCCAGTATGGTTCTTTCCACACGTCGCACAAGCTTCAAAAATTTTCTTCTGCTGATTTCCCTGCTGTCCTCCCGCAGTCGAATTCTCGCTCCATTTCCTCTTTTGATTGTTACTTCCAACATTACTTCCACCAGCCTTATTCTCATTCTCGTTCTTCCTCTTCTTCTATTCTTGATTGTACTTGGTCAAAGCATCGCTTCCACCTTCCGCGATAATTGCCTTCTCCAGTACAGCCGCAAATGTGTTTAGTTGAAACATTGAAACCTTGTTGTAAAGTCAGGGCTTCAATCCTTATTCGAACCTTCTCGCTTTACACTCGTTGGTATTGACTTGATAAGTGGCAAACCTTGCCAACTCGTTAAACTTCACAAGATATTATGGCATGCACATCGCTCCTTGCTTCAACTCAAGAAATTGCACTTCCAGTTGATTCTGAGAACTCACTAGAAAGTACATTTCAAAAAACATCTCCTTAAATCTATCCCATGCTATTACTCCTTGTCCCCCACGAACCTTATTTTCTTGCCACCAGTAGCTAGCTTCAGACTTCAGCATGAATGTTGCGAATGCAGTCTTTTGATCTCGTTAACTCTAGCAACGTCGAACACCTTCTCCATTTCCATGATCCGAGTTTGGGCTTCTTTGGATTCATAGACCCTTGAAATTTCGGCGGTCCAACCGCTTTGAATTCCTCGAAAGTCGTGACTTGAGCTTGCGGTTGATTCGCAAGTGCACCCGTCAACGAGCTACCAAATCACCGAACAGGATTAGCGTTAGTCTCGTTGTTATTATTTGTAGACCCCTCAGGAGGTGCTTGTTGACATGGTTGTCTTCTTCTAGGAGGCATCTTCTGCTAAGATATACGCTTATTAGTTCATTACTCAATTTCTTGGGTATTTAAAGTTTAACTTAAACATTCCATGATTAAAGCTAAAACACATAACACTTCAAATAAACTCTAATATTTTATTTATTCAAAACGTTTTAAAACATACTAAGGATAGCATAATCGCTATAACATCCACTTTCCTGAACTAGACAAATTTCATGATTACATACTCATACTATCCCTTTTTTTATCTCAAAATAAGGGATTCACATTTATTTATTCACATAATTAACCACACATTATTATTATTATTATTATCTCTATCTAGACATATTAAGACATCGTAAAGCTTCCCGATGCTTTTCCTCCATGATAAGATATGCCGTTCTACGATCCATCACAAACCACGGTGAGTCTTCAAACTGAGGTGGGTAATAAAAGACTCGTTCCTGGGCCCTATCAATCGTAGAGTTAAAAGCGTAATCCATCTCCTTCATCTTGGCTTTCTTCACTTGGACCTTAGCTTCAACACGGTCTGCACGTTGAGTCGCATTTATCCAAGCATCCTCTGTTCTTGAACGCTTAGCTGATTCCTCATTAAAATCATCTTTCAATTTCTCCATGTCAGTCTTCATCTTCTCGTTTACTGCTAACAAGTCTTCATGCTGACCCTTGGTATGAACCAGGTCCCACTCCGTGTTTTCAAGTTTTGAGTCAAGTTCTTGAATCTCTGCATCTTTTTGCTCTATCGAAGCATGATGCATCTCAACCAACTCCTTCAGCTCCTCAACTTCGTCCTGTAACTCTATGTTACGGTCATATAGAGCATCATACATCTCGGCTGATATGGAGTTTGGTGAAAACTCCTCAGGATCCTCTTCCTCATCCTCCTCCTCTATCTCCTCAGAATTATCCTCCTCGGGATCGGTCACAGGCACATCCTCGTGGATCAACTGCTCTCGCACCACGTTAATATCCCGGGGTTCATTATCTCTAGGTACCTAAGGTATCACCTCTCTAGCTGCACTGGATCCTCCTTCGTTGGACATCCTAACAACAAAATATTTTAAGTTTTACTTAACATTTTTGATACTCGTGAGCACATAAGTTATTAACACATATCACATAATGTCTTTTATTATTTAACTTCAATGGATACCTTAATCCATTCCTTAAAACTCGGTAAGAGTTAAACACCTCTATGTTTTCTATTTCCTTAAAGGTTACTTCCTAAGGTTTCCCCACCTAAGGTTCATAACCTAAAGCTTTGATACCAACCTGTGACACCCCCAAATCCAGGTACTCTATTCCCACAGAATTTGGTGTTCACTATCCAAAACATTACATCTAACTACCCATAATCAAATGATAAAGACGTAATTTAAATAACTTAAACAATCATCTTTCCCATTAGAGGTTACATCATAATCTCCAAAATAAATCTGTGTAATCTAACCTTAAAATTATTACATAAGTTTCATGGAATATGTGGCGCCCCCAAAATAGGTATACATCACCCATCTTGAGTCGCCAAATACATGGTACAAAATTCAAATACAACTTAATAATACAGCTGTCTTGTAAACAATATGACAAAACATAAATTGAGAGTTTTAATAAGAATATTGTCATCTAGACAATATCCACACTCAAAGGAGTCTTCATTACATTTATTGTCACACTATTTAACAGAATAGTGAAGACTACTAATGCTATCATCTGGACTGTCAATCCGTTCCCCGACTCGTTCCAGCTATATTCTCATTTCCTGAAGAGAACAGTGAAGGAAAGGGTGAGCTCAACTAGCTCAGTAAGAAATATTATGACTAAGATAATGCAGAATAAATTATCATTAGTCCTCAACAATGTTAAACTAATAACATACAATAGACATCAAGTTTAACTGCAGCGAAACAAGCAATCCATTAAAAGAGTCAAGTAGAGAATAAAATCTACTATCTTTTATGATTTAAAAAGTTTTTCATCACTTTTATCGCTGAGACTCGGCTTAATAAATAATCCACATCATCAAATCATCCCTGCACTACAGGCCAAGGATATTATTTAGTATCACGACCATGAATTATCCATGCACTACGGGCCAAAGATAATCGTGTTTTCATCAATGGTCCTGATCATGCCATAAAACAATTCATCTTTTCTCCCTTGGCCAAAGAGAATCCATAGCCATAATCATACCAAAAACTATCCATCAATGCACTACGGGCCAATGAGGACTTTTTCCACATCATTTGTAACATTACGGTCATGATTATACCGAATAATCCCTAGTCATAATCATACCAAGTCCATCTATGCACTATAGGCCACGGATGACTTTCAACAAAATATAAACATGAGGATGATTACAATGATATAAGAATTCAATAAAACAAGTTCAAGAATTAAATTATTCATGAACTAATAACGTCCAAATTGTCAACATGATACTTCTTTGTAGAATAAAATTGAAGAATGCTCAAAAGAATATTTCCATGAAAAGATACTAGATGAAGCGCAAATATCAAGGATATATTTCACTAATTTCATGGAGTATAGAAGTCAAAACTTTAACCAACTGAGTATAATAAAGAATGGAATAACAAAAGAAATCACCATGCATGCGGTGCCATTATGAAGCAAAGTTATTCCGACGAATAATAAATAACGGAACGGAGTCACGCGAAATTCATGCCCAAGCGAGGATGTTCCAACAGAATAATAAAGAATGGAATAACAATGAAATCACCATGTATCGTTACTTGCATGATGCGAGTTATTCCAACGTAATAATAAATAATCGGAACCCGGTCCCCAGTAAAACGCATGCATGAAAGGATATTCCAACGAGAATAATAAAAATGAAATAATGAGAAGAATTTCACCAAGTATAGGGTAGCAGCGTATCTGAGTTATTCCAATGAGAATAATAAATAATGGAATAATGTAAGAATTTCACCAAGTATAGGGTAGGCCGTGTATACAAAAGTTATTCCAATGAGAATAATAAATAATGGAATAACTGAAGTTCTCTTCATGAATACAAAAGAAATAATAACCCTTACCTTATAGAAGAAGCCGGATATAGAAGTAGTGAAGTAGCGAATACTTTTCTTCTTTCTCTCTATAGTTTTTTCTCTCTAGAGTTTCAGTGAATTCGTAAGAAATAATGAAGGAATGAGCTTTATTTATAGAAAAAATAGATCGCATAGTAACTAATTCATGAAGCGGTCCGAGGTTGATTTACTTTTAAACTGAGCAAATCCATATTAAAACTTAAAGCAACGGTCCATACTGATTCATTATTAAAACTTTAAACCAGTGATCCATATTGATTTACTATTAAAACTTTAAACCAGCGATCCATATTGATTTACTATTATAAATTCAACCAACGGTCTAAAAAATTAGCACATTTCCTCATGGAATAATATTGTACCCAAAAATAATTTGGACCGAAAAGAAATATATTGTTTGGGTGAATAGTACCCCATGAATATTAACTCGTGAATAGTAACTCATGAATAGTAACTCATGAATAGTACTCCGACATGAAAAGTGTCCCGAATACCCGATTGAACAATATAACCTCCAAACATCAATTATCATCTGAATAGATGTCGATTTCTACTAACACAAATAATCCCAACATAATGGAACTATCAAATTCATCTTTAATCAACACGAACTTATTCATCATTAATATTATAACTCATAATATTTAACAACCAGGTTGTTCTCGGGAAAGAGGGGGCTTTCCAATAAGAATTTCTCTCTATTGGCGCGCAATTAGGTGACCAAACCTCTCCTTGATAGAACTTCTAGACATTGTAAATATTGCAATTTAATAATATGAACAACTTTGTCGTCTCAATTATTGATTTAATAATATAACATATAATGCAGATGATACAGTGACAATAATCGAATCAATAATATGAGAGATATGATGCAGCAATTACTGTAGCAATAATTGAGTATAACTGAGTGATTTCTCACGTAAGCATCAATAATCAATAATCTGCAGTGTACTACTATGCAACCACACGACATTATCTTTGTACTTTTACTACCGAGTAGTTCAACAGTATTAACGGTAAAAATTTCGTCGTTATTTTCATAAAATATTTTTGTCATTTTCTCAATCCGACAATAATTCCGTTGTGGGGTCCACCAATGATTGTGTCGTCGTACGAATATTCCCCGACACAAAGAATATTCCCCAACCAATCGAATATAATATAACAACTTACATACTTTGCAAAATTTATAAAAATTACCCACAACTATAATATTATATTAAATCCACACCATAATATTCAAAAAAAAATCGAGAAATTTAAATCTTTATTCGTAAAATTTGGGATTTTATAATCTCCCCTCCTTATGAAATTTCGCCCTCGAAATTTACGTGCGACGCATCTGGTATCTGCCGAAACAGATGAGGACACTTCATTCGATTCTAACTCTTTGAGGTATAACCTTTGAGTGTTGAATACATTCCGAGATTTTAACAGTACATCTTTCATACGTTAAATTATCCGCTATCTCATCCGGGTTCTAAATCAATAATGTGGTTCGGTCGTCCACATATTTATGTAACATAGATATGTGAAAACGTTATGAATACTGCGACATACTTGGCGGTAAAACGAGTGTATAAGCCACAGTTTCTACTCGATCAAGGATTTCAAATGAGTTAATAAAATCGAGGGTTGAGATTCCTCTCTTCATCGATTCTTGCTTCTAGAATAACGTCATCTTGAACCTTCTTTTTCACATTCATCAGCTCTAAGTATTTAGCTTGAGAGTCTTTAACTTTATCGATTAAAGTCGATTCTACTCGTACATTCGTTATCTTCACGTAGGTTCGTATATTAACACTCATAAATGCATACGATCTTCTACTCAACGTGTCAGCTACCACGTTCGCTTTTCCTACGATGGTATTGAATGGTACGATCGTAATCTTCAACAGCTCGAGTCAACGTCTTTGGCTCATGTTACGTTCATTTTAGTTGAAGAAATATTTAAGGGTTTTAGAAATGGGGTTTTATACTGGGGTCAATACAAAATTCGATTTCACGCTCTAGGGTACGCTAAGAAGTCTTCAAGAATATGTCAGGAAATTTATTAACAATAGAAATATCATTCAAAACTGTGACTCTCATCCATAACTTGGATAGTACGTCACATTGATACCTATCAACTTGCCACGGTTATTCATGACGCCGCTTCCGCGCCTGAGAAGTCGGCTTCGATGCATTCCACACAAGGAAGTCACCAGATAAAGGCTCAGGGCTCTTTACTTATGGCTTGATATGACAATGATTGACTTTAGTGGTTTGGTTGCTTGAATTCACATAACAGGTTAGTTAGGAATATGAAAGCTAACAACCTTACGAAAAGCATGATGAGTAGTTAACCAATCGATTTCTAAAATCACATTAAAGGCAAGTATTTTCAAAGAGATAAGATCGACGTTGAGTAACGTGAAAGTGTCGATTTGAATCAAACAAGATTAATAAAGCGATTGGAGGTAATGAAGGTTTTCGCTAACGAAGTTTCAAACCAATAGGTCAAAGTCTAACTTCTCTTGAGTTAAATTTAAACGTTGAGCGTAAAGCAAGAGAGATAAAAGAATGGGTAGAATCGGTATCTAATAAGGTATAAACTTCACAAGAATTTATAATTAACTAACTCGTGCTAACTTCGTTCGGGTTACTCACTTTTTGAGAAGTCACGAAAAACGCTCTTCCTGAAACCACTGACTTTGTTTTGTCCGCATCCAACTTTGGTGCCACCGTCCCAGCTGAACTTGACTTTGGTGCACGACAAAATCGGGTTAGGTGACCTTCTCTTCCACAATTGTAACATGCTTTGGATGGCATCGCGCAGTTTGGACTGATATGTCCCTCCCCTCCTCATTTGAAACATATGATAGTTTGTCGTTCTCCTTCCTTTACAACGGGTGCTGGTGCTAACGTCTTTCCATCATTGTTGAATTTCCTCTTCTTGAAATGTCCATTCTTATTGTTTTGGCAATGATTACCACCGAAGTGGTTACCATTTCTGGCATGTTGATTCCCTTCACGCTTATTGTCACCGCTTCGATGACTGCTACCACTAGTATTATCATTTTGTCAGCTGCTCTCTTTTGGTTGGGTTCACTCATTATCGCGCTCCAATAACTAAGCCCTATTAACAACATCTGAATACAAGCAAAGTTTATGAGAAATGAGGTATTGACGTATCTTGGGTTTTAAACCTTTTAAAAACATCCGCGTCATTCTCTCCTCATTATCAACCAAATGGGACGTAAACCGGGACAACTCGGCGAACTTGGCTTCGTACTGCGACATGGTCATGTTATTTTGGTCCAACTTGATGAACTCTACCTCTTTCATGTGACGAATACTTTTGGGAAAGTACTTGTCATTGAACAATTCTTGGAACTTCACCCAAGACATCTTGGGCAAAGAAGTTGAGTACGCTTTTACGATTCCCCACCAAGAATCGCCTCTCCCGCGCATGAAGAAGGTGGCAAAGGAACCTTTTGCTCCTGAGCAACCCAAGACATCAAATATCTTGTTGATCTCGCTTTATCCACGTCTTCGCCTTAAGTGGTTTTGGCTCTCCAAAAAACTCCGGTGGTCCAGTTCCTTGAAGCGCTTAGCAGTGACAGTCAAGAGTTTCAAAGTGTTTCCACCTATATTTTGAACATGAGTCTCTTACCGGTTGTTACATGAATTGCATAAAGCCTCTGAACATTCCATCGTTCATCATTTTGTCAGTGTTGTTGTTTATAGGAGGATTATCGCCTTCCTGATGCACATTATCCTGATTATTGATATGTGGAGACTCAACGGTCTCCTGTGCTCCATTGCTATTCTTAACATTCTCGAATGTCATTTTCAAATACTGCCACAAAACAAGGGTTAATTAACATATCACATATTATCCCTATACTCTGACCAACCAAATAAAGAACAAATAAACTTAGGTAGGTCATACTAGCGAAGGAATTCCCCGTCTCTCCCCTCCTAGTTCTTGTCTCACATCTCCGCCAGGATCATATCCCTAAGCTTTGATACCAACCGTGACGCCCACCAAAATAGGTATACATCACCCATCTTGAGTCGCCAAATACATGGTACAAAATTCAAATACAACTTAATAATACAAATTTGTCGTGTAAACAATACGACAAAACATAAATTAAGAGTTTTAATAAGAATATTGTCATCTAGACAATATCCACACTCAAAGGAGTCCTCATTATATTTATTGTCACACTATTTAACAGAATAGTGAAGGCTACTAATGCTATCATCCTGGATCATCAATCCGCTCCCGACTCGTCCCGCCTATATTCTCATTTCTGAAGAGAACGGTGAATGAAAGGGTGAGCTCAACTAGCCCAAAGAAGAAATATTATGACTAAGATAATGCAGAATAAATTATCATTAGTCCTCAACAATGTTAAACCGATAAAATATAATACATAAAGTTTAAGCTGCGCAATGAACAAGCAATCCATTAAAAGAGTCAGTAGAGAATAAAATCTACTATCTTTTATGATTTAAAAAGTTTTTCATCACTTTTATCGTTGAGACTCCGACTTAATAAATAATCCACATCATCAAATCATCC